>PVKS010007541.1:0-72431 GCA_004027875.1 Aplodontia rufa | reverse complement strand
TACCTATGGCATTTTTCAGAGATATAGATAAAGCAATTCTCAAGTTCATATGGAACAACAGGAGACCCAGACTAGCCAAAACACTACTCTATAGAAAGGAAGAAATAGGGGGTATCTCAATCCCTGACCTGAAATTATATTACAGAGCTGTTGTAGCAAAAACAGCTTGGTATTGGTATCAAAACAGAACCGAAGACCAGTGGAACCAAATAGAAGATCCTGAGACAAACCCTCATATCCTTAACTATTTGATCTTTGATAAAGGGGGAAAAAGTATAGTGTGGAAGAAAGATAGCTTGTTCAACAAATGGTGTTGGACAAACTGGACAGCCATTTGTAGACAACTGAAGCTGGATCCTTATCTTTCGCCCTGCACAAAAATTAAATCAAAATGGATCAAAGACCTGGATATTGAGCCTACAACTTTAAACTTACTAGAAAAAGAAGTCGGGTCAACACTACAACTTATAGGAGTCGGCAGCTTCTTCCTTAACAAAATTCTTATGGCGCATGCTGTAAAATCAAAATTAAATGAATGGGATGCAATTAAACTAAAAAGCTTCTGCACAGCTAAAGATCTAGTCAAGAGCATCAAGAGAGAACCTACAGAATGGGAGAAAATTTTTGCCTGCTACACCTCGGACAGAGGGCTAATATCTAGAATATACAGGGAACTAAGGAAACTAAAGTCCAAACTCACAAATAATCCAATTGATAATTGGGCTAAAGAACTCAAAAGGAACTTCTGTCCAGTGGAAGTCCAGAAAGCCCACAAATATATGAGAAAATGCTCTACATCATTAGCTATAAGGGAAATGCAAATCAAAACTTCAATGAGATACCACCTCACTCCTGTTAGAGTGGCAAAAATGAAAAATACAAACAACAACAGATGCTGGAGGGGCTGAGGGAAAAGAGGAATACTATTACACTGCTGGTGGGACTGCAAACTGGTTCAGCCACTATGGAAAGCAGTATGGAGAATCCTCAAAAAATTAAGGATGGAACCACCTTATGACCCAGCTATCCCACTCCTGAGAATTTTCCCAAAAGACTTAGAATCAGTGTATTATAGTGATGTGGCTTCATCAATGTTTTTAGCAGCTCAATTTACTATAGCTAGATTATGGAACCAAGCCAGATGCCCCTCACTTGACGAGTGGATACAAAAGCTTTGGTACATATATACAATGGAATACTACCCAGCCATTAGAGAGGACGATATTATGTCTTTTGAAGTCAAATGGATGGAGATGGATAGAATTATGCTTAGTGAAGTCTCCCAATCTCAGAGACTCAAGGGCCAAATGGTTTCTCTCATCTCTTGATGCTAGCATATATGGGGAAGCAGTAGCTCTGACGGCTAACCTAACAAAACTGCAAATTGAATGACTTTCAGAGTAATAAGGGGATGGCTCTCTAGGATACTTGGAGGTGTAGGGAAGGGAATGGGGAGGGGGTGGGGTATACGAAGAACTCATAGGAGTCTGGAGATTGGGAAGATGGGGGAACCATCCCAGAAGCCGATGTCATTCCTCCACGAACTTACCCATACAATGCATGAGTTCTTCTGGGGGAAACTGCAACAGGCAAAACCCAAGGTGGTTATCCATGATCTGGCTTTTACCCTCGATAACAAAGTTTATATCCATTGATTGCTAATGTTTTGATAATGTTTCCCCCTCAACTGTATTTCTATATACTTCTAATAAAAAATAAATATTTATTAAAAAAAAAGAAGAAGTTCTTTAGAGAAAGGGAAAACAATGTAGGCCAGAGACTTGGATTTATACAGAGAAAGGAGGTATATGAAGCGAAGGTAAAATGAAAACATTATTTTTCTTATTCTTAATTGTCTGACAGATAACACTTCATTCAAAGTAATAATAGCAATAATGTATTTGATTATGTATGTTTATGCATATTTTCCTATATGCTTATGTATGCTTTAAAGTAAGACCTAACTATAGCTGTCTATCAGAAACTCATTTTAAACACAAGACACATCTAGATTAAAAGTAAGGGTAAGGAGAAGAATATACCAGACTAACACTATGTATAAGTAGAAAGAGCAAATCAAATATAAATAAATATTACAGCAAAAGGAAGTCTAGTAGAGGAAGGAGAACAGCAGCGAGGAGGGAAGACATGAGGGAATAGAAGGAGGTAAAAGAAGGAGATGGTGAACTGAAACCTAATTCCATGCATGTATGAGTTTGTTGGGATGAACCCAACTACTATACGTAACTACAAAGCTGATTAAAAATAATAAAAAATAGACCAGTAGTAGCTGTATTAATTTCAGACAGAGCACACTTAAAAGCAAGGAAAGCTGTTAGGCATTAAAAAAAGCATTGCATAATGATAAAGGGGTCAGTGATCTAAGAAGACAACAATTCTCCATGTGTATGCACTTAACAGAGTGTCAAATTATGTGATGCACAAAATGATAGAACTGCAAGGAGAAATCGGTAAATCCACCATAATAGTGGGAGACATTTAAACATTCTTCTGTTCAAAATGGACAGATCTGGTAGGCAGAAAACCAGTAAGAACATAGTTGAAATCAATACCATCATCAATCAACTGAATATAATTGACATCTATAGACGAGTTCATCAAACAACAGAATATGCATGCTTTTTAAGTTTACATGGAATACTCAACAATATAAATTAAATTCTGATCCATAAGATACATCTTTACAAATTTAAAAACAAACATCATGCAATGTCTGCTCTCAGGCTACAAAAGAATTAAAACTACAAATTAATAACAGAAAAATAATTAGAAAATCCCCAAATATGCAGAGATTAAACAACACACTCCCAGATAACACATCTATTAAAGAAGAAATCTTGAGTAACTAAAAATATTTTGAACTAAATGAAAATGAAGACACAGCTTATTGAAATTTATGGGACACAGTGAAAGAAGTGTTTCAAGGAAACACTGTATGCACATTTAGAAAAAAGAATATCTATAAATTAATAACCTAAGATTCCATCTTAGGAAACTAGAAAGAAGATCAAATTAAATCCAAAGTAACTGAAGAAAAGAAATAATGGTAATTAAAGTGGAAATTAATGAAATTTAAAAAATCAAAAAAATTAAGAACAGAAAATCAACAAAAAATCAATGGAAGAAAAGCTGGTTGTTTGAAAAGATTAACAAAATCAATAAGCTATAGTCAGGTGAACTAAGGAAAAAAAGAATTAGGACACAAATAACTGATATAAGAAATGAGAGAAAGGACACCACTACATTAAAAATGTAATTAAGGAATATTATAAACAACTCAATGTCTACCAATTTATAACCCAGACCAAATGGACCAATTCCTTGAAAGAAACAATCATTCAGCCAAAACCTACACAGGAATAAATAGACAATCTGAATAGGCCTAAATCTATGAAAGAAATTAAATTAATAATTAATAACCTTCCCAAACAGAAAGCACTAAGTCCAGAAGGGTTCACTGGCAAATTCTATCACACATTTAAGGAAGAAATTATGTCAATTCCTTTTACTTTCTGTCAGAGGATAGAAGTAGAGGGCTTAGTTACTATCTCAGTCTGTGAGGATATTACTCTTATACCATAACCAGACACAGACATTACAAGAAAATGAAACCACACACCAGTATCTCCCATGAAGAGAGATACGAAAATACTCACCTAAATTAAATCCAGCAATGTATGGAAAGAATTACTAACAGAACCAAGTGGGATTTATTCCAGGTATGCAAATCTGGTTCATTTGAAAATCATTTAACTTAATTTATCACATCAACAGTTATAAAAGGAAAGGAAAGTCTCAATAGATGCAGAAAAAAGCATTTGGCAATATCCAACATCCATGCATGATATATAAAAAAGAAACTTTCAGTAAACTAGGAATAGAAGGGACTTTCCTCAATGTGATAAAGAATGTATTCATGATAATCATATTTAATGGTGAAATACTAGAAACTTTTTCATCATCAAGATTAGGAAGAAGGCAAGGATGTCCCCTCTCAACATTACCTTTCAAGTCCATACCATAGTACCAGCTAGTGCAACAGAACAAGAAAAGGAAATAAAAAGCACACAGATTGGAAAGCAAGAAATAAAAGTGTGTGGATGTGTGTGTGGGGGGTGTTAGATGACACGGTGATCTATAAAAAAAAATAAAAATCAAAAGAATCAACAAAAAACTCCCAGTACCAATAAGGAATTGTAGCAGGATCTCAGGATAAATGGTTAATATGCAAAAGTTGATTGCTTGCCTATACACTAGTAGTGAGCAAGTGGAATTTAAAATTAAAATGCAATGCTGTTGTTTACATAGCACCCAAAAATTAAATACTTGGATAGAAATCTATCAAAATTTGCACAACAGTTATATGAGGAAAACTATAAAACTCTGGTGAAGAAAATTTAAAAAAAAATGTAAACAAATGGAGAGATATTTTGTGCTTGTAGACAGGAAGACACAAGATTGCCAAGATATCAGTTGTTCCAAGTTTGATATAGTATTCAATTGCAATCCCAATCAATATCCTAGCAAGTTATTCTGTGGATATCAACAAACTTATTTTAAAGTTTATATGGAGAGGCACAGACCCAGATTACTCAATACAATGCTGAAGAAAAATATCCAAGTTGGAGAACTGACACTACCCATCTTTAAGACTTACTATAAGCTATATAATAATCAAGGAAGCTTGATATTAGTGAAAGAATAGACAAAAATATCAACGGAACAGAATAGAGAAATAGATACAATCAAAGGATTTTTGAGTAGCTGGGATTTCAAGTGTGCGCGCCACCATGCAGGGCCCAGAGGCTACATACCTTAAAACTGTTGTGTTGGGGTCTAAGTTTCAGCATGTATTTTGGAGGGGATATCATTATTCCAATAATAACACAAAACATATACCCAATAGAAATGAAGACATACATCATGCATTGTACAAAAATATTTAATTGCAACATTCTTCATAATAGTCAAAAGCTAGAAACAACCCTAATGTCTATCAACTGATGAACAGATAAATAAGATATGGCATATCCCTACAGTGGAATATTATCCAGCAATAGAAGGGAATGAAGTATTTCTACATGGATAAACCTTGAGACCATTATGTTGAATGAAAGAAGCCAGATACAAAAGACCACATATTGTATTATTCCATTTATATGAAAATTACAAGGCAAATATACAGAGACAGAAAGGAGATTAGTAGTTTTCAGGGGCTGGGGAAAAGGAGGAATGGGAGTAACTGCTGATAGACATGGAGTTTCCTTTCAGATGATATTTTAAAATAGATTGGGGTGACTGTTGCACATCTCTACGAATACACTAAAATGATTCACTTTTATGTCTTTATTTTCATTTTTTGTGCCAGGGATTGAACCCAGGGGTGCTTAACCTCTAAGCCACATTCCCAGTCTTCTTTGTGTTTTTATTTTGAGACACTCTCATTAAGTTGATTAGGGACTCACTAAGTTGCTGAGGCTGGCTTTGAACCTGTGATCCTATTGTGTCAGCCACCCGAGTTTCTGGGATCATAGCCATGTGCCACCATCCCTGGCAATGATTCAATTTTAAAAGGTGAATTTTTGAGTATATGAATTATATAGCAATAAAGGTATTATTAAAAGAAAAAACGAGTATCAATGCAAAACCGTGCTTACTGTTGTGGAGCTTTCCTCTCCCTTAGGGCCAGTATCCTTCTCCTCCCTCTACCCTTACTAGCTGTTTTAAGGAGAAAGATGATTAGATGTGAGGCTGAGTTTCCCTATCTCTAACGAAGACCAAAAGCCATATGCATCAATTCAAGTATGCTGGGAAACTTTGGGGAGGAAGGAACTCAAACTTTTATGGCTTTATTGGATAGAGGAATCCAAGTCATTATCCTACCAGTTTTGTTGGGGAGGAATGTTCTTGAATTCAACTGATAAAGTTTAGGCAAGTTTCCCAGTAAGAAAAATAAATCTAATGTGACTTTGTGGGTAAGGCCTTTGAACCAATTCAGTGTTCTGTTGTGACTTCTATTGATATTTTACAGGCTGGGCTGTGAATGCTCATATTATCCAAAGAGGAGTCTCCTGATTGAGAAGAGTCTCATGTAGGGCATGTAAATCACTCCCCAGTCCACCTCCAAAGTCTGTCTCAAGTGGTCCCAGAGAAGAAAGAATCACAGCAATGACTAAGTTATAAAAGAGAGCAGAGATGGTAAAGATGCATTATTTCCGTCTACACCCCTATATGTCCAAAGGAGACATATGGTGGATTATCCCCAATTCAATCCAGTTATTACTCCTGTAGTTCAGCTGTTCCAGCACTATAACTGTAACTGAATCCACTGCACAGACTGATGGAACCTGTACGCTGTCCATGCCCCACATTCTAAAAAAGTCTCCCCTCCTTGAAACTCAGCATCCTTTTTTTTCTGCACAGTATTTTATTTTGTAATTAATTATTTGTTAGTTTACTTGTTTCATTGTAGTATTTTCTTCTAGACTATAACCTCCTATGTGGGCAGGGATCTTGACTTTCTCCTTTGCCTCTATTTCCTTCAAAGCTAGAGGTTGCTGGCATGTAACAGATACTCAATAAACATTTTTCAAATGAATAAATGATAAAGCATTAAGTAATTTACTAACATCTCAGTAATTGAACTAAGAGCTGAGAACAGAGAAGAAAAAAAGGTAATTTTTAATTTAACCAGGGTAATGAAAACCTCTAATTTAGTGGTTCTCATTTCTGGCTACACAGTAGAATCACTTGGGGAGCTTTAAAAATACCAACACCTGGGATCTTCTATGGTCCAACAGATTTGGGATCTCTAGGTCTGGTTCCTGGGCATAGTTATTTTTAAAAAGTTCCCTTGGTGACTACAATGTGCAGTGAGGTTTGGGAACCACTGCTTTAATACAGAAAAGCTATAATGATTTCACAATTGAGATGAGGGTAGTGAATTCTAGAACAGACAGCAGATCTTCTCAAGTCAAGTTTAGAGTAAGAGAAAATGGTGTGCTCTATTTCAATCAATTCAATACTTAAAATCAGAAATAAAATAGTTGATTGATAATAGTTGAGTGACTGAGGGACCTAATGACCGATAGTTTTTTTTTAACTTTATAAATAATGTGGTGCATTTACACAAGAATTTTAAAACAATTTAGATTCATTCATTCTAGTTCTATTTTAAAAAGACTTTTGTTCCTATTTAAACAAACAGCAAGATAAATATAATGGAGTTAGGAAAATTTTTTTGTTTGTGTGCTAGTCAGCTTTCTATCGCTATGACAAAATACCTAAGAAAAGAAACTTAAAAGATTTATATGGGCCTGTGGTGAGGCAGAGCATCATGGTAAAGAGGATGTGATAGGGCAGAGCTGCCCACCTGACGGCAGCTGGGAAGCAAGGAAAGGCAAGGAAGGGGCCAGGGACAAGATAAACCTTTCCAGGGCACCCAACTCCAACCACTGACCTACTTCTTCCAAACAGGCCCCACCTCTTACAGCTTCTACCACCTCCCAATAAACAGTCGATGCAATTATGAATCATTAATGGATTAATTCAGTGATGAGACCAAACCCCTCATGATCCAATAATTTCCCATAAGACCTACCTCTGAAAATTGCTGCACATGGAACTAAGCCTTCCAACCTACTAAAGGGCATTCTTTTTTTGTTTTTTTTTTCCCCTCCTGATTTTTCTCTTTCTTCCTACCTTCTTCCCTCCTTTCTTTTCAAAAAAGTTTTAAAATTTATTTTTATTTTAAAATTTTTTTAAAAGAGAGAGTGAGAGAAAAAAAGAGGGAATCAATTTTATTTAGTTTTTCACTTGGCTTTCATTGCTCTGACACTTAGTTGTGTTATGTGGTGCTGGGGTTCAAAACTGGGTCCTTGCGCATGCCAGGCAAGTGTGCTACTGCTGAGTCACTGCTCCAGCCCTAGGTTTATTTTTTATTGGTGTGTGTTTTAGTCAATTTTTTCATCACTGTGACCAAAAGACCTGACAAGAACATAGAAGAGGAAAAGTTTATTTGGTGCTCACAGTTTCAGATGTCTCAGTCCATAGATGGCTGACTTAATTACTCTGGGCCCAAGGTGAGGCAGAACACCACAGTGCAAGGAAAACAGCTCAGAATATGGCAGTAGGAAGCAGAGAGAGCTCCACTCAACAGGGACAAAATATAAACCCCAAAGGTGTACCTCCAGTGACCCACCCCCTCTAGCCACACCCCACCAGCCTACAGTTACTATCTAGTTCATTCATTCAAGTGGATTAAGCCATTGATTAGGTCATGTCTCTCAAAAGCTAATCATTTTTGCCTCTGAGTCTTCTTTCATTTTATCACACATGAGCTTTTGAGGATGCCATATAGCCAAACCATAAGAGTGCATTATAATTACATATAATAATGGATTTCATTATATTGTATTTGTACATGCACATAATTTGTTCTATCTCCTTCCATAATATCTTCCCTTTTCCTTCTTTCCTCCTTGTGATCTATCTTCTCTACTCTACTGATCTCCCTTCTATCATCATTATTGTAGTTATTTAATTAATGTACTTTTATAATATATATACATAGGATTCACAGTGCATGGACAAAGCATAACCTGGCAGATGTCACTGTCATCACTCTCCTATGGTCCCCTTCCTCTTGATCCCCTTCCTCTGCTCTGTTGATCACCCTTCTATTTTTGTGAGATTCCCCAATTTTTTTATTCCTGTTTTTTTCTGTCTTTCTAGCTGCTGCATTTCAAAGAAAACATTTAACCTTTGACTTTCTGCATTTGGCTTATTTCATTTATCATGATGTTCTCCAGTTTCATCCATTTACCAGCAAGTGACATAATTTCATTCTTCTTTATGGCTATGAAAATATACCAATATACACCAAATTTTCCTTCATCTATTCATCTATTGACAGGCACCTAAGCTGGTTTCGTAACTTGACTATTGTGAACTGCATTGCAAAAATCAACTCAAAGTGGATCAAAGACCTAGAAATTAGACCAGAAACACTGCTACTGTTAGAATAAAATGGGTTAATACTCCAACGTATCAGCACAGGTACCAAGTTCCTTAATAAGAGTCCTAAAGCTCAAGAAATGAAACAAAGAATCAATAAGTGGGATAGAATCAAATTTAAGTTTCTGCACTGCAAGGGAAATAATTAAGATCAGGAAGAGAAAGCCTACAGAATAGGAGGAAACCTTTGCCATCTACTCTGCCAACAGGGGATTAATATCCAGAATACATAAAGAACTAAAAAAACTTAACACTAAACCAAACAAAACCAACAAACCAATCAATAAATGACAAATGGACTAAGCAGCTGTTTCTCAAAAGAAGAAATACAAATAGCCAAAAGATATGTAAACATGCTCAATACCCTTAGGAATAAGGTGCAAATGCAAACTCAAACTACATGAGATGCAATCTCACTCCAGTTAGAATGGCAAGCAGCAAGGATACAAATAACAATAAATGTTGGCAAGGAAGTGAGGAAGAAGGTACACTTATACATTGCTGATGGGAATGCAAATCAGGACAAGTACTCTGGAAAGCAGTATGGAGATTCCCCAAAAAAGTAGGAATGGAACCATCACATGACCCAACTATCTCACTCTTTACTATATATTCAAGAGAAGTAGAAGCAGCATACTATAATGATACATGCATACCTATGCTTATGCACCTCCCTCTCTCTCTTAACTGGTATGTTGAGGTAAATTTTGGTAGCTGATGAGGTAGGTGAGATGCAGCTCTTCTCATTCTAGATCCGACCTTGTTCCTTCTCACCTGCAGGTTGTTTCAAGGGGGATGAAATCGCTCCTAAGCTCAGGCACAGTGAGGTTGTAACAGCTTCTTCTCCCTAATGTATGTAGCTGTGATCTCTCAGTATTGCAATCTGGAAACAATATAAATGGTTGATGGCAAAGTGCGATTTTCAATTGTTGCTTCTCATTGATTCACATAATGTACTGTCATTAGCACTTGGATGTGACAGATCCCGGTTTCCAGTGATTACTAGGTCATTTATAAATACCACATGAAGGTGTTAGAGCTAGGATTGCAGCCCAATTACTGCCTTAATTGCCTTCACTGGGAAAGGTTGGCAGTTTCTCCTCTGGAGGAAAATAAAATATAATTTTAGATTTGCCTTTAGCTAGTTGCAGTCAGTTCCTCTCAAGTATGGGAATCATCACTTTCCCTTTTTATTCTTCTAATTTTCTAGCAATTTAACTTTCACAAAAATCTACTTTTCATATTTTGGATTATTACTTGACTGATTTCCAGATATCTGTACAAATACTCAAATGCATAGTGATCTCACCACAGTTATGTTCAGATTATTAATGATATTTATTATTATGATTTATATAATTTTACAAAGCAAATTCCTAAATGACAACAGTAGTTGACATTGATTAAATATTTTCTCAGTAGAGATACACATGCATTGGCTCATTTAATCCTTTCCAACAACCCTCTGAGATAGACCCTATTATTGTCTCTATTATATGAGAGGAAATTGATGTATATTGAGGTTTAACAGTAAATCCATAGCCATATAGTTAGTAAGCAGTACATATCAGAGCTGAGTTTGAAATGCTGATCAGTCTGTTTCCAAGCCAGTACTTTAAGCAGCATATTCAAATACTCAATGCTCTCCAATCTCCCACTCCACTTTAGAGGAGGAAACAGACTCCTATAACTAAAAAATTATCATACTGAATTTTGAGCCTGCATCTTCTGATTTCACATCTAGAGCTCCTCCTTACTTTCTAAGGCAGGCATAACTGGGGTGAGCTATTAAACTGCAGATGTCTGTTGCTGGCATACTGTGCACACTGCTCAGGTTAATAAATAAGCAAAGAATGAAAACTGGTAGTAAAAAAAAATCAGAGGTGCTTCTATGTAAAAGCATTAGGGGCAAAAGAGCTGCCTGCCTGGTCAGAAGGTGCTCTGATGAAAAGCCAGGGGTTAGAGGCACAGAAGAGAAAAGAAGCAAGTCATATCCACTGGGCATGCAGCCCAGATACTTTGGCCACTGACATGGAGCCAGCCTGAATCTCAGTGATTGATCCTGCAGCCAAAGATGCCCTTCTCTCAGCAGCTGCAGGTTCCCACAAAGGAGGGCTGCACATGGAAAAGTCTTTGTCAGGGCCCCTAATGAGAGGATTGGGTTTCACATCACAGTTACCCTTAAACAGGTACACTGCTTCTTTCATCTTCCTGATGGCTCCCACGGGAAAGAAAAGAAAGAGAAAAAGGGTACACTAAGAAACAGGTCACAGGCTAGTTTTGGCTGAGTTTTATACCTCCCCTGCCATATTACCTCCAGGTCTGTAGTTTGGGAATTCTTTAATTTTCACACACCCTGTGTGGCCACTAGTCAGCAATGAGAAAAGCTTCCTCAAATAATTTTTCATAATTCATCCATCATGACTCACTAGAAAATTAATATTTTTATGTCTTTGCACATGTTACAGTCTGTTTTTGGAAGAGCCTCCCCAGACCCAAACTCTTCTTCCTATGGCTAACTTGACCTTGTTCAGGCTCCAGCCCAGGCATTGTCTCCTCCAGAAATCTTTCTGGAAGGCCACGCTGCCGTCAACCCTCTCTGGCTGCTGTATTCCTTGTCTATACTTTTAAAATGCATCTTCCATTGTCCCTACTAACTCAACTGTCTCTCCATCCATGCTGTAAATTGCTTGAGGGCACAGACAGTGCCTCTAGTTGTCTAGCACAGTGTCTAACACATAGGATGGGGTTTTAAGTGCTTATGAATGAATGAAACATGATGATCAAATGAATGAGACTGAGGTCATATTTGTTTAGCTATTTAAAACAATCTTATCAAAACACTACCTTTCTTCTAAAAATATCTTTATTCTTTTAGATTTCAAAAGAAATATTGCTGATTGCAGCAATTTTACATACAAAAATCCTCAAATAATATAAAAACTTCCTGTAATATTACTGTTCAAAAAATAATGCTTAATATTTAGCTATAGACCCTTCCGATACTTTTCTGCATGTACATGTACACAAAATCAGAAACTTACTGCCATAATTAATTTTTCTCAATAACACCAATAACTTTTGGAGGTAGATAAGAGAATACATTTTTATCTCAGTTTAACCAATGGAAAACTGGAACCCAAAGATACACATATAACTAATGGCAGAGTTAGGTCTAGAGCCTACAAATCTGAGAGTCCTATGCTCCTGCTGCCTCTGATGCCTCTTAATGAGTTACTATCCTCACATTAGTCTGGCTTCAATGGGTCCTCATTTGTGATTGGTTGTTCTTCCTGAGAAAAAGGACAGATTTAAGAAGACCCTTTGTCCACACCGGGATTATGCAGTGTATCAGGGTTACCGTCTGTAACATTTTGAAAGGAGGTAAGGATGGAGCGTCTCGGATCTTGTCCTAGAATCTTGTGATAAGCTAACCAAGTGAGCCAAACAGGCAACAACAACAAGAGTTAAAGTTTCTTTCCAATGACTAAATGATGTCTGAATTGTGAGGACTTGGCTCAGAACATGTTGCTATGGAAACTGCAAAAATAGATTCATTCTCACTATAGACTAGTGAGTTGTGCTCAAACCATGACCGATGACTGTATTCCAGAGTAATCATACAGAAGGTACTGAATTAAATACTTATTATTCAGCAGAAATAGTAGGCAAAAAAGAATACTGGCAGCAAATATCCATGCCACTATGCTCAGGGTAGAACAGGCAGAACAATGGGATCTAACTTTTTATCTTACTCTAAGTAGAGGATTTAATTGTAATTACACAAACACATACCAGTCATTAGCTCTGCAGATGGAGGAACTATATTTTACTTAAGTGCATAATTTGTATAATGCCCAGCATATAGCCAGACAAATTTCAGGTGTTGATGTTTTTAAAATTTAATTATATTTTTGTGAAGACTGCTTTTGCTGGCCTGGCGTGGGAGTTAGGAAGATGTTGTCTAGTAACTCACAATTCCTTTCCCTGAAGGCTCTGTAAATCAAGCTTTTAAAAAAAGCAGCAAGCTAAATTCCAAAACCCTCTCTGAGGAGAAATGCCCATGGCTGGTGGGGTCTGGACTATGTCCACTGAATGTGCTGATCTCTTCTGCACAAACATCGCCAGCTCCCAGGGGAGCCCATGACTGACTGACTGGCTGTGGAGACTTATGTGTTCCCTCTTTCCCAATGGCGGGGGTCAGGGGAAATGGGTGGGAGTTGAGTGATGAAACGTGGTTGAACTAAATGTTCTCCTCTTCCCAGGCGAGGCAAAGTCTCACAACAGGGGGAGGGCTGGCACTTTTCTAGAGGAACAGGCATTGTAAGTGAAAATTGTCTTTTCTGAGCACAAAATTCTCTTTTTCCCTTTTAAGACTTTGTCTAAAAAGAGACATTTTAGGTTCAAAATTGAGCAGAAGGCACAGAGATGTCCCACGTACCCCTGTCCCCACAGGTGCACATTCCCCTCCATTATCAGCATCCCCCACCTGAGCAGTGCATTGGCTACATTAGATGAACCTCACAGACACATCGCTAACACTGCAAGTCAATAGTTTGCAGTAGGGTTCACACACAGTGTCCATTCCATAAGTTTGGGTAAATGTATAATAATATGAATACACCATTATAGTACCATCCAGAGTAGTTCACTGCCTTAAAAATTCTGTGCTCTGCCCCCCGCCACTTACTCCCCACAACCACTCATCATTTTTGTTTCCCTTTTAAAGGTCTATCCTCTCATCCTTCCTTATGTTGGATTGGTGCTATTGGTGCAGAGCTGGGCTGGAATGGCACAAACTGGCATCAGTGTGGACTTAATTGGGAGGGGTAGTATGGGATACGTCTTGAGTAGCCTTAAGGCCAAAATACTCACTTTTTCTGAAATTACCCAAGCACTAACAAAAGAAAGATGGCGTTTGCTAATAAGATCCTTTCCTGAAATACACTGAGCTGGGTTTGAAATTACTTGGTTTTTCTGGGAGACAACCAAAATACAACTTATTAATCCCCTAAGCTCTTAACAAACTCTCCTGAAGATTTAATCGCAATGCAAAATCCACAAATTTTTATTGGCAGTATATAGTTATCAATTACACATCTCTCTGTCCAGTAGGTTTCCCAGGTCTGCCTCCACTGTGCATTCCAGTGGACTGCTGGCTCTGTCTGTCAGATTGGTGCCCAGGGCCCAGCCTTCTAAATTCTTTCCAGGGGAGACATAGGATACACTCTTTCAGCTGCCAAGTTCTCTACTTAAAAGGTGTAGAATTCATTACAACAAGGAAAGAAAAGAAACCCTGGTACCTTTTTAAAGTGCATTTACATACAGTTTCTTTATTAGAGCTTGGTGCTCCCAGAAATATAGCCGCCCAGTTCATTTGAGACTCGGTGCCAAATCAACGGAACTGTTTTAGTTTCCTAGGGTCTTCTATGAGTTCTGCTGCCACCACTTATCACCAGAGGTCTTTTGTGCCAAACTTTTAAAAGGAAGTGACTGACAATCATTCTTATTCGGGAGAATAAAGCCACAAGAACCTGCTTTTTCTTTCTATCTTTCTTTCTTTCTTTTTTTTTTTTAAATCAGGGATTGAACACAGTGATGGTTAACCACTGAGCAACATCCCCTTTTTATTTTTTATTTTGAGACAGGGTCTTTCTAAGTTGCCCAGGGCCTCCATAAGTTACTGAGGCTGACTTTGAACTTGTGATCCTAACCAGCCTCCTGAGCTGCTGGGATTACAGGTGTGCCAGCATGCCCAGCTTGCATCTTTAACATATACATGGCAGTGTGAAGGTATATGGATGGTTGATAAGGAATCAGGATTGTCTAACTCTGGAAATCAAGCCTGTCCCATTATCCAAAGACCTTTTCTAGACTGTTTATTCTTTCCAATTCCCCAAGAGGCCTATTTTTATCTTCAGACTCAATTCTAAGGCAAAATTTGCTTCATGTCACTGAAAACACACCTAAGAGAATACTTCAAGATACAGTGTGGCACAGTAAAAAGAAAATACGGTTTAGTGCTAGAGAACTTGAGATTTCCAGCTCTGGCTACTTGTTTGGCCTGATGTATTCACTTAATAACCTCCTAGAACTTTAGTTTCTCTTCAGCAAAGTAAATTAAAAAGTTATATTTAACTCACCAGAGCAGTTGTGAAAAACTATAACTATCTTGTTCATATGTTTATGTATTTTCCATTTCTCAGTACAAAACATTACATTATAAGCACCAAAAGTTCAGGAACCTTGTCTTTTTGGTTCACCATAGTGGCCCATTGCCAGGAATAGCAATCAGCACATAGTACATGATTAAGAAGAGTGAATGAAATTAGAATGACGGAAGGAACACATAAAGGAAGGAATAGAAAAGAAAAAACAAAGACAATGGGGAAGTTTCTAGAACACTGTTGATGTCCCATTTATAAAAGTGATCTGTAAATATTTTAAAAATGTACCATTAAAATTATAACATTTAATGCCTTAATTATGCTAGGATAATGTTTTAAAAATGAAAGTTGGATCTTGTTACTTCCATGATTAAGGCCCTCCAATGATTTTCCACACTACCTATAATAAAAGCCAAACTGTCCTGTATGATCTGGCCTCTGCCTACCAACTTCATTTCCTGTCAGTCTTCCCCTTCCTGGCCAGGCCCCAGTCTCTCTGGTGTTCGTGTGTTTCTGCAGACAAACCAAGTTTGTTCATGCCCTGGAGCTGTATGTTAGATTCTTCCCCTGCTTGGAAAGCTCTTCTGTGAAACCTGCGTAGCCAGCTGCTTCGCTATTGCTTTCTCAGAGAAGCTCTCCGGCACATGCAAGACTGAGGATCCTTGACAGTAGTTCATTATAATTTATTTATTCACTTATCTAGTATTAGTGCCCCAGTGCACTGATGTTCAATAGGTATTGACTTACATTTAAATAAAGCATGCGATCTTATAAGTTTGTAATGCTAACATTTCATAGATACTTTTCTAATTATGAGCTAAAAACAAACCTCTATGGTTCCAAACTGAAAATTCCCTCTCCATTCTTTCCTACCCTGACCCCTTACACATACTCTGAGAGAGGTGTTCTTGTTCTGTGAATAAAAGGAACTATGCCAGTTAGTTTTAATACTTGTGATTAAAGTCTTGCAGTCATGTATACCCAGTGATAAAAAATCACTGAGCACTCTAACCTAGAGGGACAATTGTGAGACACAGCTGTTGGGCGTGAATTTGTTCAGGACTTGGAGACCTCCTGCTCAGAGTTTAGAAGGTGGAAGGAATGGAATAGAACAAGCAGGCAAATGGCAGGAACGCTCACTGATTCCAGTTTAGGTTTGTTCCCTATGGATGCTAGGGCACCAATAATTCCGTAGGAAGAACAATGGACCAGGGCACAGGTACAGGGTCTAGTGGTGGCTCCATATTCCTTTTCCCTCCCCACCCCATCTTATCTGTCCCTATAAGGCAGACCTAGATCACCCTGAAGGGGAGACCCAGCTCAGAAATTTGAGTCAATGAAAGGAGTTTGACCTTTTGTCATAACCGTGGCATCTGTGTAAAAGAATAACCTATTTAATATTTATGAAAAACAGCTTTTTCTGGACTAAGTGGTATTTCTCTGATTGGCCTGCCAATAAGGTCATCAGACAAACTCAAAACTCTGCTTTTGCCATTCTGCTTCATTTTTCTCTTTACTTTCCGTGAGAAGTTAGTGTTCTGGCTAAATCCCCTCATTGTCACATAGGGATCAACATCTAACTTTAAGTATACTTCACCCATTCCCTAAAAGATGGCTCCTACTGTATCAAATCTTGGCTAACACTCTCCCATCTGCTTTCAACATGTTGCATTTGACATTAACTAATGTCTCCTATTAGCATTAAAATAAAACAATCTGGAAAAATTTGCTCTCAAGCAGTTCAAACAGGCCACAAGTAGATGTGGAATCTCAACTGCACAAGGTTTGCTAAAATAATGCAACAAATACATAAATATTTAATAAATATTAATAAATACAATGTAAATATATGTAGATATGCATACATGCATATGTATTTGTATATGTGTCTCTATATAGTTGTGTGTGTGTGTGTGTGTGTGTGTGTGTGTGTAGTGAAGCCAAAAGTCTGTGAAATGGGTTAGGGGAACAAAGACAAGAATGCTTCCATCTGATTTATGAAAGTAACTGGCAACAGCAAAAGGGAAAAAATTCTATTGTGGAAAAGGCATGATACGAAGAACTGAAAGATGTGCAAAAGGAGTTGGGAATCTTCATCTCACACTTACTGGCAGTGGGTTAAAATTCTGGTCCACCAGATGATTATATCCATGGTCAAAAAATGAGTGTCGTATCACAACATCAATGCCCTGATTGGCCAGCATTCCCAAAGTGTTCAGCCATCTACAATGCAGAGGAAAAGAGGTGTATCAGTAAGTACATTTTAAAAATGGCATGCAACAAGGTCTATACAAATTAGCTCTGATATACACTAGCCTTCCACCATCAAATTTACCTAGTACTATGCAGGACAAAACTATTCTAAGTATTGAATACACAGTTGTAAGAGATTTAAAAGACAACCAAATCTAATCTCCTTACTTCATAGGAAATGAAACAGAGGTCCAGGCAAATAAAATGAATGGCCCTTGGTCATAAAGTCATTGTTGCTAATGACTTTTATTCCCAGAATGCTAACAAATGAGCACTCTAGCCACTTGTGAGCCTGATATCACCCTCCCTGGTCATGGGACATATAGTCACAAGAGTACAAGGCCTATATATCCCATCCGTAAACTCCATGCTTGCATTCTGTCACTGTACATGTATCTTTCATGGGGCTCTATGATATATACACTTGTGACCTGTGCAAGAGTTGTCCAGCCATTTACATCCCTTATATGCCATTGCCAGCCGTCAAAGCAGTAACAATTTACTTGGCTATTCATACTTAACTATTCAGGGGTTCAAGTACATTATATTACACATGAATTATGATGGAAGACCTGCATTTCTCACACACTACTCCAAACACTATTTTTCCAGAGGATGTCATCCTTCAAAAACACTGCTTTCCAATGAATACATAAGAATGTGCTCTAAATCACTAGTAATCAGAGAAATGCAAATGAAAACTACATTAAGATTTCACCTCATGCCAGTCAGAATGGCAAAAATGAAGAAAATAAACAATAATAGATGCTGGAGGGGTTGTGGAGAGATAGGTACACTAGCACACTGTTGATGGAACTGTAGACTGATAGAACCCCTCTGGAAAGCAGTGTGGAGAATCCTCAAAAAATTAGGGATGAACTCACCATATGATCCAGCCATTCCTCTCCTGGGTATTTTTCCAGGGGATTTAGAATCAGCACATTATAGCAACACAGCAAAATCTACGTTCATAGCAGCTCAATTTACAATAGCTAAATTATAGAAACAACATATATGCCCCTCACTGGATGAATGGGTCCAAAAACTGTGGTACATATATACCATGGAGTTCTACTCAGCTGTTAGAAACAATGACACTGCAGCCTTTGAAGGAAAATGGATGGCTACAGAAGAAATTATGCTGAGTGAAGTCTGCCTAACTCAGAGAACCAAGGGTCGAATATCTTCACTCATCTGTGGTGGCTGGAGCCAGACCCTGGCTACTGTCAAAGGTGGAAACTCTCATTGTATTAAACCCAGAAAGGGTGTAATGACACACAACCTAAGGCATTTGGGAGGGATAAGAGTAGGATATTGGGGGGTGTTCTTGGGGGTAAATATAATTTTCAGAATCTATATCTATCTATATATATCATATTGTTTCGCTGGAAGCATTTTTGATTGTTCAACAAATAAATTTCTTAATAAAAAAAGAAAGAAAAAATATACTGCTTTCTTGGTTCCTCTAACAGCCACTATTGACTCTACCTTTATTTAAATACTCAATTCTTTCATTCTTTCATGAATTCATTTTTCTCTCTCACTCTATATTCCTACTTCTGAAACACAGGGAAACTTCCAAGTGTAACAACAAAGTGCATGTATAATAAACATGACTTAGAGCTTCAATCTTCACATGAAAGATAAGGCATTTCATAGGCTGTCCTAAGCATATGTGAGTCTGGCTTCATCTCCCCTCTTCTCTCACCCTAAATCCCATTCCTCAAGGCTCTAAACCATACGAAACTACTCTTGATTGCCCAAGTGCACCATGATTTCTTATACTTACACAAGTCTTCATGTGTTTTAATTTCTGCTTAGAATTATCTTCCTGTCCTTTTCCATCCCATGTCTTTTCATTTGACAAATTTCTTTCCATTTATTAATCTCCAAATCTGATGTCTTTTTCTAAACCTTGCTGCCGAAGTTAAAGCATCACCTTCCTCTAGACTTACCCAGAACTCTGATTCATACCATGCCCTCTGCTAACCTGTTGGATCATCACCAGTTAATTATTTTCCTACCTCCTTTGCCCCATCAGTTATGAGGTTATCAAGCACAAACACAATTGAACTTACACCCAAAATACCCATCATGGTTCCTCGAACACTGTAGGTACTCAGTACTCTTTAGGTTGAAATCTATCTGGATATGACTTTATTCTGGGAACTCTGAAAATCACCATTCAGCACATAGGGGAAATTACACATAGTTATAATTACCTAAATTTGAAATCTATGGAGCTCTAAACACACAACCTGTAGAAGAAATTTTTCTTTCCTGGAATAAGGAGCAGTGCTAATTTTTATCTTATGAATAAATATTATGCATATCTTCAAATCTTTTTCACATTTACAATTTTATTTCATTCTCATAAAAACTAACACATATTTATTGATAGAATTACAAAAGCAAAATGAAAAGCAAGGCAAAGCAAAACACTGAAATAAAAAATTAAATAAAAAAGAATCTGACTGTAACACATCAGAACTCTTTTTGTGTTTATTTTTATTCTAAGTGGGACATTGCAAACCAGAGACTTGAAATTGCTTTTGGAATATTGCATGTCTAAGTCACTTCCTTTATTGCTATCCTATGAAATCAGGATAATAAGTTTAGCTTTTCTTTTGGTATTGAAGGACAGTAGTAAGTAACTTGTCAAAGGGGTGTCCTATAGAAGAGCTATATCCGGTATTCTGGGCTAATGCCTCTTAAATCAATGCTCTTTCCATGCCAAAACGGCACATATGCAATAGAGTCTGTGTTTAACAAGTATTTATCTGTAAGAGTAAGTATGTCTCTTTAACCTTTCTATCCCTTAGCTTGTTGAATGAAACCAGAAACAAAATGATGAGTAAGCAGGTGATCACAGATGCAAGAGGCCTTCCATTCAGCAGCATCTGTGTGTCACTACAGGGCTGTATCTTGGTGTTTTTATGTGAAAAGACTCCATTTATTCCCTTAGTCATTATTGATTCAGTAGCATTAATTAATCAACTGTAAACTCTAGGCATTATTCTAAACATTGAAGATACATACTTGTGCGTGTGTGACCATGTATATCACTGATAAACCACTGGGTATGTAAACACCTGGGGATACACATCCACAGGAACAGTATCACATTCTTATTTGTGACCTCTGCAAAGTGTAACACAGTGACTTGCATAGAATATGTACTCAACACATAATTTTTAATTACTAAAACTAAATTTTTTGCTAGTGTGTGAGTAGTTTTTGAAGAAAACAATTATGGCCAAGACTACTGCTACTCCATGGCTTTCACAGTAGAATGGTTAATAGTGAAGTTATCTTCATCTTCCTCTTGTAATGATGAGCACAAGAAAGGAGCTTTCTGTTAAGTTTTCCAAGATTTCCCTTTATGTTCAGGTAGAGAAAGCTGGTAAAATGACTAGCAAACCCCAACAAGGATGCTACCCTTGCCACTAATTTCCATTCTATAAATGTTTACTGACTATCTATTTTGTGCCAGACATCATTAGGTGCTGGAGACATAGCAGCATGCCAAAGATACACTTGCAATGTGCCACAGAACCTCAAATCCCTGACTGGAAACACTACCCTTGAGTACTTGGTCTCAGAGAATTCTGATTCTTGCATGCATTTGTATGTAAACTAGTGAACTCATAGTTATATGATATACTAAAAAAAATACTGGGAAAATGCCATATTCTCAATTTTTTGGAGCTCCTTAAAGCTCCCCTCCCTATAATGCTGTATTTTTTTTTTTCTAATTTATGCCCCTTGGAGAACTAGACTCAACTCCAAGTTGAGACCAAAAAGATAGCAAAGAGGTATGAGAGAAGACTAGGAGCAGAATGGATTAATTTTATTTGATTTGCATCAACTAAGCATTTAGCATCTGAACTGCAACTCAAATTTAAACAACTATGTTTATCTGTGTGCTGTGCAGTAAATGCAGAAAGATCTGTGGATATTTGGCTGATGGTCATGAAAAGGCAGGCCTCTGCTACAGCTGCTTCCATAAAGGTCTGTGGTATTTCTCATTTCACAGCATTCCTTCAAGGGAAGAACGACCATTAAAACCCTCAGCAAACTGGTTTGCTTTCTGGGCCCCAAAGCAGAGTCATTACATAATGGCTGAACAAAGGCCTATTCTGCTGACTCTAAGTAGTACTCTGCAGTACTGACTGCCAACATGGTTCTCACCCTTGAAACAGCACTCCTATCAAACCAATGTCAACAGGAAAGAAAACTCTGCAACACTGTATTAAATTCTAATGCATTCCATTGAACCTGCTTCCTGGACAATTCTGTGCCATGCAATGCTGGATGCTGAGAATACAGAGATGGAAGACCCAAGGAATCACCATGAATTACACTGATTCATTACCCTTATCTGCATTGGACAGGATTCCATCTGTAAAGGCAATCTCCTTGACTGGCCTGATTTGCCTCTCACAAACATACTAAAGAAGCTGTCTCAGTGGAGGGGAATTGCATCTGGACAATTATGAACAGCTGTTAATAGCAAAACACATAACTGAGGGCAGAACAACAAACATGTTACAGTATCCCTGTCCTTTTCTGAAAGTCCCTGGGAGTGCAACTGTGCTACTTACAAGAATCCTGCAGCATAGGAATCTGACAGATTGTTTGTGCCTCCAGCTGAGGTGGTCACTACACCTTCAAGCCAAATCTTCTTTCCTGGAGTGTATGTATTAACCACCTGTCCACACAACAAAGCAGAAAAGGATAATCAGTTTTTAAAAGCTATTCCCAGATGAGAAGCAACAACACATTCCCTAAATGAATTGTCTCTGATTCCCTACTCCCAGATGATTTGTCATGATTTGTGCTTCCCCCTGCCCACAGTTGAGTGTGTTGACAAATACACACACAAAACTATTGATACATGTCCCTTCAAAGAAATTATCATTTTCCTCCTGAGTAAACCTAAGTGACAATGTGATAGAACAAGTGCATATTCTAGGATGTGGGTTGACTTTAGGATGATAAATAGAAATCATATCATGTTTCCATATTAACAAAGTATAGAGAAGCAATATTTTCAATATCTGTTATGGCACTTCTATGATAACATGCAGTAACCGCCATTCAGAATTCATGCATCATGAGAGAATACAGGGCAGTGTTTTAAAGAATTATTTTATAATAACAGTGGCTTGGATATTGTAACCGCATTTTGAAAATAACTGCAATCAATGTAAAAAGAAAAGTCGCTGACCCTCAGGTCAGATCCTACACAGAGAGCAACTATAGCTCACGCCTTCCAAACAGAGGCAAAGCCTCTTATCAAAATGTGGCCCTCTGAAGCTGAAGTGGCCCAGTCTCTGATCCTCAAGTTTGAGACAGAAATAAGGATTGTAACTGGGATAAAGATCCTGAGAATTAATGGTGGAGGACTAGTTGGCATAATAAAATTCACCCTTGGGGAATGGGTTTGAAACTCAGAGACAGAGATCATCTTTAGCATGTGTAAAGCCATGGGTTCAATCCCCAAAACTGCAGGGGGGAAAAACACCTGTACACAGAAAAATAAGAGACATTTGAGATACAACAGGGCAGCTGTGTCGCCCTTTTAGACACTGCTCAGAGTGTCCAACCCAGGGGACACTGGAAATCATAACAATAGGAAAGTAAGAAAAACACTTTAAATGATCATAAGGTAAAATTACAGGACTATATCTATGAGGGCTATGAAAGCATCTGTGCATATGATAAACTTTGTGCTTCCTTTATAACTAACTAGAACCTAGGTACATATTTGTTTTTACTTTTTTGCCTTTTGCTTCCAGCATATTCACAGTTTAGTTTTGTGCCCAAAGACAGATATTGGAGTGAGGTAGTTGGAGAAAAAGGATTAAATACTACAACATGATTAAACCTTGAAAACACTAAGAAGTGTACAAGAAGCCAGACACAAAAGGCAAAACTGTATGATTACATTTATAGGAAATGTCCAGAATAGGCAAATCCAGAGAGAGAGAAAGAACAGCGGTTTCTTAGTGTTGAAGAAGAGGGTGTTTGGAAGGTGGGGTGCATAGGGAGTGATTACTTGTGAGTATGAGGTTTCTTTCGGTATTGGGATTGAACATGTCCTAAAGTAAGGTGGTGATGATTTCAAAATTATATGAATATGCTAAAACCCACTTAATTTCATATTTTGAAAAGGTGAATGTTATGATATGTGAATTAAATTCCAATAAATAATATAAAAGAACACAATAGCAAAAGGAGAGGTAGTCTGGGTGGGCAAAGAATCATAAGATGGAAAGAATATACCCTGGAAATTTTGGGTTCCAGCACATGCTAACTCTGAGACTTTTGGAAGCCATTATCTTGGACTTCAATTTTTTCATCAACATTTAAAGATGTGGATTGGGAATAGATGAACTGTAATTCCCTTCTAAATATAAAATGTTTAAATGTATTAGTATTTTATAATATGAATACAGGTCCTTTGGCTCTTATTACCCAAAGGTTAAGAGTATCTTTGAGTATGGAAGTTAAATTAAGTAAACAACAATAAAAGACCAAAAAAGTCAAATACATCTGAAAATTGGTCACCTCAGAACCAAAGATCTGGAGGAAAACAGAGTAGTAGGAAAAGCCATAGGTAGAGAGTAAATTGCCTATGGAGAACATATAAAAATGAGGCTAGAAAAGGAATCAGGATTTCTATCTGAAGACAGTAAGGCATTATCAAATGTATTAATTTATTTGTTCAACAAATATTGATTGAGACAAGCAGAGTTCTAGGGGCAGGTGTACAGCAATGAAAACAAGTCTGCTCTCATCGCCTTACATTGTAATCAAGGGGAGGGGATTCACAATAAACAAAAAAACCAAAGAATTTAGGTAATAATAAGGACAAAAAAGAGCACGAAATAAAGTAATGTGCTAGACAGTGACTTGGCAGGAGGGAAGAGGCAATTTTTTAAACAGAGATAGCGAAGGCCTCCTGGGAGGTAGTATCTGAGCTGAGACCCCAGGGAAGAAGAAGCCAGCCTCTTAAGGGATCTGGGTTCAATCCTAGTACCTCCATCATCCCCAAATTGTTCATGGTGAGGTAGTACTGGACAGTGACTAGGGGTATGGACTCTGGAGATGGGTCACCTGCATTTGAATCCTAGTTCCACTGTTTATTCACTATATGACCTTGAGTTTGCTACATTACCACTCTGTATTTCTGTTTCCTCAGCTGTAATAAGAATATCTACCTCAAAGGATTTTTATGTTATTTGAACTACTTAATAGTTGTTAAGTACTTGAAATAATGCTTGGTGTATAGTTAGCACTTAGAAATATAAACCAAAATGTTATCTAGAGCACTCTCCTTGTCCAAGGCATGTGAAATTATGTCTGAATGAATCTAACATCAGCCTTGGTTGTTTTCCTTCAGATTCAGTATGCAGGTTGACAGGTGATAGCCCAGATGCACGCTCAGCTGCAGAAAAGGCCAGTTTAGAATATAAAATGCATACAGATAATTCACATAGACATAATTAACATTCAGAGAAGTTCGTTTATCCACTCCCAAGAGAGGCAATTCTTGTCAAGCCACACAAACAAATATCACATTGAGAAAGAACTTTGACACAAAACCTACATCGGTTACATGAAGTATCTTGTGGGGAAAATAGTTCTAGAAAGCATTAATGTTAAAGGTTCTAGGAGTAGTGCAAATCAACAGCCATTTTCTGTTTGGTACATAGTAGGAGGCTTGATGAACTGTGTGCCTTCCATGAAGAGAAGACCAGAATGGTGATATGGTATAGGTAGGGCTACTGAGGCTGGGTGCTGGCTGGGTCTGGGGAGGAAATCAGCATGGGCAGAAGAAGAGAAAATAAATTAGGAAAACCAGATGGAACCAGCTGCGAAATTCCCTCAGAAAGTGAAACTCTAAGAAACTGAGGGCCATAATTCAGCACTGTGGTTTTTCTGAGTAAATATGATTCTCCCTATGCTGGAAGAGAGAAAAATAGAGGAATTTGGAAAGAAAAAGGGTTCCTGGTGAGAAATGATGTGCCAATGAAGATTATTTCAGGGGATACATTGTCTGGAGAGATTATCTAAGTGAGGGTGGAGGGAAGTGGGGTATTTAGTTCCAGTAAGTGGCCAGTGGCCACTCAGAAGCCCTGAGCATGCTTGAGGTAGAAAGGTAATATCTTACAGCCCCCTTGCCTCACATTTTAGGTTCAGGGACTGTCAGGACTATTTTATGTGGATACAGTGAGGGAGGAGGGTAAAAGAAGAGAGCGAGAGAACTTAGGGAAAACATCCTTGATTTTTCAAAAAGTTTTATTTTCCCTACAATTTTGAATTTTAAAAAAGAAAAAGCAAAACAGGGAAAATAGGCAAATAACTATTTATGAGACACATTATCAAACCTGGGCTTTCTTTTCCTGTATTTCCTTGATGTCCTGCCTCCAAGATTGTGACCTAAGTCTTTTAAAAGACTCCTGAGACCCTAGCTTCAGCCACTGGCTGTGTGAGAGATGGTAGCACTGCAGCAGCAGGCATGTTGTTTACGGTTATCCACACCAACACCTTCCTTAATGAGAAAGGAAGCAATAAAACAGGAGTAGTGGACAGGCCAGCTGGGCTAATCAGCCCTGGCGGGAAGCCCACCCTCCAAATGAAGCTGGAGTCCATTAATTCCAGCATCTCATCCACTTGGAAATCACCCTTCCTCGGGACCCCAGAAGAGCAGCAGCTCTTTGCATAACCAGACTGGCCCTTGATATAGCTGGTTAGCTTCAGGAAGTTACTTAAACCTTACCCACACACAGCTGTTCCTTGCCTCTTTGCAGTCTTGATTCCATATTGTATTTATAAGTGGTCTGGGTGAGAGTTCATCATTGTTGCTATGTTTCTTTCCATCCTTCTTGTATGGGTTTTGACTATGCTTACTGACAATCTTAGAATAGGAGGGCTCATATTGATACTGTCATTTCCTTCCTCACTGCTCCTTCTTGAGTTCTGGAACTTATCATGTCTTCCTTGGTCTTCTTGCCTGAAATCCTTCTCCTCCAGTAAATCCTCCACACTGATGCCATTAGGTTAACTTCACAAATCTCTCCCCTATTTAAGAACCATTACTCAATAATTCCTGACCACTGAAAGGTCTGGTTGATCAGTTGGCAGATGTAGCTTGTTTCTGATGACACTGAAAGCTGTGATCAATGACCCACAGGTTAATATGTCAACTGCTTGATTTAACTTGGTACCTAAGACCCTTCAGAACTACACTTGAGTTAGCTCTTCTCCCATGTCTTCCCAGAAGACCTGTGATTCATTACACAGAACAATCTTACCACTTTTCAACTACACAATGCTGTTTCAGGTCTTTACTAGTTACTTTCTCCCCTCCCCTCCTCTCACCCACACTATCTGATTTTTTTTCAAGGTTTATTTCAAATGTTACATCTTCTGAGAAACATTCCTCAAACCTTCAAGAACCTTTTCTTCTTTGAGTTCCAAAGTTCTTTGAACTTATCTCTGACGTTGACCTTTTGTGATTTTTTTATTTTTTTCCTTTGTCATGCCTAATACACATGTTGGATTCTTTTTTTTTCTTTTTTATTTTGAGAGAGAGGGACAAGAGAGAGAGAGAGAGAGAGAGAGTCAATTTTAATTAGTTTTTATCTGGTTTTCGTTGGTCTGACACTTAGTTGTGTATGTGGTACTGGGGTTTGAACTGAGTCCTTGTACATGCCAGGATAGAGCCATAACTGTAGAGTCATTATCCAGCCCCACATGTTGGATTCTTGACAATTACTTTGCATATTGAATATTTATTAAATAAATGAGAATGTACAAGAGAAAATATTTTACTGATAAAAAAGCTAAATCTCAAAAATGGTAACAAAAAGCCTCCAGATAACAAAGGAAAATGCTCAAGTTCTAGTTCAGGGTTCTGATACTTTCTAATTGAATTTTGCTGTTTTAGGAGATCCACAAGCTTCTGGCTGACTGAACTGCCTTCATGTTTAATATGGCCTTCTTAGGTTAGACAAGCTAGGCTATTCTGAGCTCAGTCATTCCAATATCTCATCGCATTTTGCTTGATTTATTTCTTCTGTCTAATGTACTTTGTCAGTTTCATTAATTTTTTTCAGTGTAATTTCTTTTTATCATCTTTCTGTTCTGTAGAGCCATATTTGTCCATTTTCTTTTGGTATCAGATCAATTTTTAATTTGTGGCTTCTGTTCCTGTGACACTTTTAAGATTTAAAATTATACTCTCTGCTCTTGTTATCTCAAACCACAGAAAAGCAATGGAATATAACTGCAACAAAACGTAAAATTAAAATAAAAACATACATAAACAAAATGAAGTCACTAAGGAGGCAAGGAAATTATGAGCATATGCAAGAAAATAAGAAGAAAGTTTCAGAATCCCAAAGCAATGTTTACATTCAAAGGGATAAGTGCTAATGGAGAGAGAGAGATTAGAAAACAGCTGTTTGCATTCAAATCACTCTTCCTCCCTTTCCTAGTTCTTTTTGGTGACCAATCAATACATTGGACTTATTGCATAATTTACCCACTTACAGGTCACAGTCTCCATCAGCCTCAGTGATAATTTTAATCTTGCTCAGAACTAACACTATGATCCTTTCACTTTCATGCGGAAACACTTGACAATAACCCCCTGGTTGCTTCTCCCTCTTGAAGAAGCATTTTTTCCTCCCAGATAGTCATTCCTTCAAGGGTCCATAGATAACATGTTCCATCACATTGTCACTCCTTCACACAATTAAAGGTCCTTGTGATACACTGACCAAGAACCTGTACTCCAGAAACACAAGTGGAGTCCAGTGAGTGAAAGTCATACTTTGAGAAGCCTTGTCCTCTTCCACCATTACTCATCTAATATCTCAACATCCAACTTTCCTTCAATCCTCACTTCTAGGGCAACCACCCGAGATTATCAACTGATTGTGGGGTCAAATTGATGTTCTCTCATCAAGAAAATTAAGTATTCTTCTTTGAAAGCTTTTCTAATCCCGAGTGGTTAGAAAAAAATAAATATTACATGGGTTACAAAGTAAATGGTTAATAAGGGTGGGAGATGTAGACTAGTGTAGTGGGTAAGTGTGACTTCTGGGGTTAAGTGGGCCTTTGTATGAATTCTTATTTTACTACTTAGTAAGCTCGGTGACCTTGAGTAAATTACAGGTTTCTTCAATGGATTAATAATATTTGATGCACTCAATAAAAGACACTTGTAACCCCCCAAATAATAAGACTACTATATTTTTATAAGTTGATGATTTTTTTTTACAATTTAATGCTTTTAAAATCAGAATGTTTTGCATAGTCATTATCAATCAGAACTTGTTTTCTGTTTACTGACTTTCCTCCCAACTGTTGTTCAATTGGTTGATGCATTCTATAATCATTTGTTTAAGAATTGAGGGATATTTATTTGTAAGAATTAAGGATACCAGGGTTCATGATTAAAACTTTGGATCTTTTTTGTGATAAATACGCATTTGGGGGTAGATCCTCCTATAACATCATTGTCTTTGTATGAAAGAGAAGAGCCAAAGTTTTCCTTATGTCACACTCTCCCATTTGCACAATGAAGTGGACTCATATAGGCTAATTTCCTGGGAAGCTCATAGAGCTTAAACTTTTAGCTCCCACTTTCACAGGCCTACACCAATGTCTTGTTAAGGTCTTTATTAATGTTCCTATATGGTCAGACATTTTAAAATTCGAAAATTTGCTTTGCCTTCTTTTCTTAAATAGATCCCTTTAATAGAAGCCTCATGCCCTATCAAATGTAGAATCATTCATGAATGTCATCTTAAGGTATTAATGTGGTATAGTTTTATTTGGAGTCCTCTGCCTACTCTGAATACCTCTTTGGCTTGTGTTCTCCTTCCCCTCTGTTGAAATCTGCTCTTGGGAAAGGATCTATTGGATAATAACAACTTAGTGTGAATTTCAGCCATTATCCATGACATCTTCCCAGGTTGTTTATAGTTTGCAGCATCTTCTTAATGTAGAATGAAAGATTATTCTAAAATTAAATACCTGGTATTCCAACACACTGAAATGTTATTTGGGGCAACAAAGAGACCTTTCTTTCACCCCTAAACACACATTTAGAAGACATTTTTCTCTTATTATGCCTGTGTGCAGAAATAGCCTCCAGGATGGTTTGAATCAATTTCTATCTATCCAACACTGTAGTATAAAGTTAGGAGCAGACTAAAGCTCTTTCTCAGTGTGAACAGCATGTACAACATGAATGAGACATGGCTTCTTTACTACGTTTACTATTTTGTTCTGCCAATTCACCTGACCCTTCCTTTGTGCCTCCCTCCCTCTAACATGCCACGTGATGGGGGATGCATAGGAACAGGTACATCAAAATGTACATTCAACAGTGCTGAGTGAAAGAGAGAATTAATTAACGAATCAAACACTGATGTTTGTGGTGATACTACTGTTCTTACCCTAATAATGTGTTTTGATTTTCCAGTTTTTTCTTCAATTAGAGAAGATTAATGTTTTCACAGTCCTCATTTTCTCTTTAAATGCCCTTCTAGTTATTCTACGAGCTTCAAAAATAACAGTTATTTTTTATTGCATGCTTTTGAGACGTTAAGAGGCTCAAATAAGTGGGTAAACTGGAAGTTTGGTTGAGAAAAAGGTTTCTTTTATAGTCTATTAGTTACTTTAAAAAGATTACCTATCTTTCTGCCTTACTTCAATGGTCCTGAAACTAAAATATATTGGAAGAAGTAGCATGATATCACCACATTTATGGAGACTCCAAAAGAGTTGACCTTCATTAAATATTATAAGCGATGATGATGTTAACAAAATAATGATAACGGTCATATTATGAACCACATAAATCTTTCCCCCTGCCCATACACATTTATCCCTAGTGGTCTTTTGATCACACCTGAGGAAGAACTGTGTCAATGAGAGGGAATCTATTCTTTAGGTTATAGCCCATGTATCACTTCCTCTGGGGCGACTTCCCTGAGGTCACAGTAAGATGGATGCTTCCCACCATGGGCTCTCACAGCACCCTATTATAGGAGTCATCGCATTTTGTTATTGCTGCTTGTTTCATTAACTATTTTCCCACCAGATCATAAAGTCTATGAGGATTAGCATCACATCAGCATTGCTCACCACTTCATTCTCAGTGGCCAAGGAAATTCTCAGAATGTTATGAAGAGTTGATAAATGAAGAAAGGAAGGGAAGAAGAAAAGGAGGAAGGAAGGAACTTTTCAAATATTAAGGAAGCCAACTTCAGTTTATTAAGTATTCAAAATGCAATCACATGGACAGAACTTTGGGAAATACATCCCTTGTGACTGGGATTTCACCAACTCTTTTCTGTGCTTATTGAATTGCTGAAAATAATATCAAAAAGTGTTACTTCCTCCTCTGATTCCTCTAGGAGATGAAGACACAAATCATAGAGTCCAAATGACTTAAGCCAAAGTGGTTCTTCTTGGTTCTTACGTCACTATTTTGGAGTCAGCCCAGCTCTCCACACTATACCATCTGTATTGTGTCCTAAACATCTCACTTTCCCACCTGATTCTTCCCTTCACTGTTAGATGCTCAACTCCTTCCTTTGACTCATCTCACAATGTCCAGATGATTATCCTTATTCTAACGGAAAGGAGACATCCAGAGGAGTGGGTTGTCCAAACATTGTCCAAATGTGTCTCTATTTGGCTCCCAAAAGTATCATGCAGATTTTCACATAACCAGATAATCTGCTCCCTGCTCAGAACACTGAGAATTATTCTCTAAGTGGCAGTCCAAATTTGTAAACCACAGCTGTTTTTAGGAATTGAGTCATTGCCTTTCAGGTGCCAAAAATATCACCTATCGTATTCTCTGGGGTTCAAAGTAAGAGGAAAGAGGGGAGGGAGAATGAGTGAAGAATAAAGGTAGCATGAAGCTTTTCTAGTCACAGAAATAATTATTTAAAACAACTGTAATAACTGTAACAACAATTAAAGTAGCAATAAGATCTAGCATTCAACAGGAATTAACAAAACAGCCTCATATGATCTTCCTAATTTCCCTAAGAGGGAGGGAGCATAGTATTCTTAGCCTCTTCATTTTACAGAGTAAGAAAAAAAATCAGATCAAGTGACTGACCCAAGGCCACACAGCAAAGCTTGTGTTCTAACTCAGGTCATCAGACTTGAAATCCTGTGCTTTATCTCCCATTTAAAACAGCCTCACCATAGATTTATCAAACTGTTCCCTTGTGTTTCCATTCTGATAAGATAGCTACCCTTTTTCCACCACTATGGCCTGGTGTGGGGGTTGGTCATTAAGACTTGTCTTAATTTTTATTAATAAAGAAGCAACAAAGATCTCACTTCTAGCTTTTGGCTGAGGGTTCCAGGTATACAGACTTTAAAATTTTACTTGGCCCATCTTTGAACTGGTTTTGTGAGTTTTCAAGAAAGACATTGGATCAGTCTGCCCAAATTTTCACTTTGGGCTCTCATTCTCCAAACTTCCTCCCCTGCTTCCCTACTCCAAGGACACCTGAAACAGTCAAAGGAGTTTTTCAACAATCAAAGCTTGGTGACCCTGCTTTGGTGCCAGCTCTTATCTCCCCAGGGCAGGCACATTATGGATGTGAGAGACTCGTGCTGGAGAATCTGACAACCAAGTCCAGGCTGCTGCAGCCAGTGGAAAGGCTAGCCAGTGAGTCAAATCTCAGAGAATCTGTGACCCAGCAGCATGCCCAGCAGATATCCATTTAAGGTAATATCTGGCAAGAGCTTTGAAAAAGAGAATTGAGAAAAGAAAACTGGTCATGGATATGATTTAAGGCCCTTAACTAAATGAAACAGGGAGATGGAATTGTGGCAGATAGTATTTTCCAAAAATTACTGCAAAAATATTTCTGATCCTATATGCTTTTTCAGAATACTACCACTCCCTCATCAAGAAGAGTTTATTTCTTCTTTCCTCCAAACTTGTGGATCTTGGCAACTGCCTCAAGGAACAGAATGTGGCTAAAGTGATATCCTGTGACCTCTGAGGGTGAGGTATTTGGAGTTATCACCTGGCCCTCTCTCTTAAGCATCTGACTTTAGACCCCTGAGAGAAGACCCAGGCTAGACAAGTGTGTGGACAAGCTGTCTAGCATTCCAGATGCAACCTTTGCTTTGGACCCAGCCTTCAAGTCTTCTAGCAGTGGCTTCAGACATGTAGAGGAAAGATAAACCATTCCTGCCATGCCTTGTAGGAATTTCTGGCTCATACAAACCATTGGCATAATAAATGCTTGTTTTGTGCTCCTTAAGTTTTGGGGCACAACAAGAGATAACAAGAATAGGAACCTTGGCTTGAGGGGAATCTCTAGGTATGTTCTGTTTGCAGTAGTTAAAACGTGACTGTAGGCCCTGCTGTTAAGTCTCTTCTAGGTGTCTTCTACATATAGTCAATTCTTTTGGAGAGGCTCCACTCTTCCTCTTGGCAACAGCACTTGGCCTTCCCCCTTCAAGTCCATCAGACTTGTTTTTAAACGTTTGAATCTCAATTTTGCACAGGGGTTAGCCCTTTTTCTTTAGTCTTGAGGGTTCTCAGCCTCTAGATAAATGAGGCCCTAGATAAATAAGGAGGTAAACTTAGCCACAATTTCTGGGTTTGAATGTTCTGTGATGGTTAAGGAATGTGCAGTGGTGGAGGGTGATGTAAAGTGGGGAGAAAGAGAAGAACCTAACTTATAACACCTCTGACTTATTTCTAACCTATAGCCATACTTACCTAATAACATGAGCACAATTAGAACCTTCACTCTAAATATTGTGATATCACTTCTAATGACAACCCTTTGACTCAAAACTGGAAAAGCCAAAATATAGGAACTTAACTATCTTGTGTACTGTTGTGCTATGAACACTCAGAATAGTGCCTGAAACATAGTAAGCACTCAATAAATATTTGTTGAATAAAGGAATGGGCAAATGAATGAACAAATGAAAGAAAATCCTTCCCTTCTTCTAGAGAACAATATGCAATATTAGATTAGCATAGTGAGCTTAGGAAGCTATGGTATCCAAAAGGTTGACATTCTGTTGCATTAGGTAGTGCGTTTCATGCTGCTCAAAGTCAGTATTGAAAGCTTAAAACTGAGTTCCTGAAGGGCAGAGGCCATATTTTATTCCATTCTGTATCCCTAGTATCCAGCACTTTGCCTGGTACTTGTTAAGTGCTTAGTAAATATTTTTACTAATTGAATGTCAAATAGACTGGTAGAAATATTTTAAATTATTTATTTCCTCTTGCCTAGGCCTAGTTGAAGGCAGTGACAGAAAAGGATGCTGGCCAATGCACCAGGTCCCAGGAGGAATCAGATTAGGAATCGTAAGTCCTGGGGTTCTCGGCCTCTAACACCTCTTGAGAACAAGAAGACTCAAGGGACTGTTTGTAATTTGAGTGTAACATTGGTGTGATTAGGAAAACAAGATACAGACTTCCACTTTAGCTTTCAAAGTTGGTTTTCTTCCATCACTTCAAATAAGATTTTCTTTCAGAGCTAATTTTACATAAGAGCTGTTAATTGATTTGTCTACTCATTTATTCATTCATTCCATATTTACTGAGGGCCTACTGATTGAGATTTGTTTTGTCCACCCAAAAGATAGCTGAGTAGTCATAAGATCCCTATTTGCTGAAAAAAGAAAGTGACCAGGCAACAAAATATGTGATATCTTATAGAGACTCGTGGAAATTATAGATATAAAATCCTCACAATTAAGAATTAACTAATCCAGTGTATCTCAAAATGTGATCCTAAGACAATCTGCATTACATAGAATTACTAGACCCATGATTATTAATTGTGGCTAAGATATAGAGATCTCAAACACAATTTAGAAATGAACTATTAAAATATTTGTTACTAAAATAGAGAAATTTTTAAAACATTGCATTTAATTTTGAAAGAAGTACTAAGTTAGACAGATGTAGAAAAATATATTTTTTTTAACTTTGAAATGTTTCCCATGTGGAGTCTTTATTTCTTAATATTATTTTTGTTTTAGTTAATTTGTAATAATTATACATATTTACAGGTACTGTGTGATATTTCAGTACATATATAAAATGTGCACTGATTAAATAAGAGCAATTAGAATTTCCATCTTTTTAATCATTTCTTTGTTTGCAGCTTTCAAGCTCCTTTCTTCCATTTCTTCATAAAATATATAAGAGATTATTGTGAACTTTGCTCACCCTGCTGTGCTGTAGTACACTGGAACTTGTATTTTTTTTAAATAGAGTAAATTTTTTCATCTTTTCCCCCTTTTATTTAGTTGTGTATGCAGTGTTGGGAATTGAACCCAGGACCTTGTGTATGCCAGGCAAGTGCTCTACCACTGAGCCACCTCTCCAGCCCTAGAATTTATTTAATTGTGTTTTGGTACCAGCTTCCCTCTATGCCTCTTCTGCTCTCTTCCCAGTCTCTAATAGTTACCATTCTATACTTTTCTAGTTGAAGATAAACTTTTTAATTTTTACAAATAAGAGGGAACATGCAGAGCTTGTCTCTCGGAGTCTGGCTTATTTCACTTAATATCCTCCAGTTTCATCCACTTTGCCACACACGACAGGATTTCATTCTTTTTTATGGCTGAATTATATTGTATTTAATATGGAATATTACAAAATTTTTTCACTCATTCATTTGTTGATGGACAAATGGACACCTAGGTTGATTCCCTATCTTGACTATGGTGTGGCTACAATAAATATGGAAGTGTAGGTAATTCTTTGACATGCTGATCTCTTTTCCTTTGGATGTATACCCAAGTGTGGGACAGGTGGATCATAAGGGAGCTCTACTTCTAGTTTTTGAGGAACCTCCATACTGTTATTCAAAATAGCTATGCTAATTTACATTCTTACCAACAGTGTGTAAGAACTCCCTTTTCTCCACATGCTTACCAACATTTGATAAAATAGAGAAATTTCTAAATCTTGATGTGGCATATACAAGCCTTTCTGAATTTGAAAAACAATAAACAATCATTACTTGTGAAAGGGAGCTCTTGCCCCTGGGTAGCACTATTTTTCTACCCTGGCCCCACACAGTCCAGCTAGGACCCTGTGGCCTTACCCTTGTTTTACCCACAAACTCACTCTTCTCCTCAGGGTACTTTTACTCACTTTCTGAATTTTCCTAATCTGGTCAGAGAGTGTGTCTAACAGGCGAGTTTTCAGGAAGTCCATCACCTTGACCACCCGGCCATCAATGTAGCAACTGGAATAAAAATAAAATAAGAATCAGATAAAATCTCGAGCAGGAAATTACAAGTGCATTTCTCTAGCCAGAAGTCTTTGCTGCTCAGGATGCTGGCCCACCTGGGCTCTTATCTTGAAAGGTTTTGATCCTGAATACTTTTCAAATCAATAATATACTTTTTTTATTTTAAAGAGAGAGGAACAGTGAGAGTGAGAGAGAGAGAGAGAGAGGATCAATTTTATTTAGTTTTTCACGTGGCTTTCGTTGTTCTGAGACTTCGTTGTGTAAGCGGTGCTGGGGTTTGAACTCGCATACTCGCGCATGCCAGGCAAGCACCGTAATAGCTGAGCCACTGCTCCAGACCCAATAATATACTTTTTATCTTCATTTCCACTGCCATTTGTAGGCTACTACTAAGATTTTTTTTTTCAACTTTTGTCACATGAAACTCATTGCTGGATCTGCGGGAATTGACAGTAATTCCATAACATTAGTTGGATAATAGGGAAGGGCTTACTTTTTTCCTTTGGGGAAATGACTTCATACTCATTTTATGCCCATCCCTATCCCTACCCTAGAGTTATAAAAGTATGTGAGAGTGCCAAAGGAATACTCAAACATCTTGGTAAGTTTTTATGCCTTTAAATAAAATAAACACCAAAGCAACAATCTAATTCAGTGCGTCAAGGTGGGTCTCAACTGTTCCAGTCTCCAGCTCGCTCCCAGCAAAACATCTTAGTCAACCTTCTCCTACTACATCTGGGAAGAATGAACGAACAAACATACAAATAAATAAATGGTACAAATTAAAGTCTAAGAGCCCTCTCCTAAAATAGTAAAGAGTTGGTACCCACTGGGTTTTGCTTTGGGTCTGTTTTTCATTAGGCAGCTTAAGTGAAACTTCAAGTGCTGACATAATACGATGAACATTTGACCAAAACAGGCCTAACCAGGTTTATAGGGACTGCCTCTGAAAGTCGTTTATCCTGAAGACTAAGTTGAGACTGGCCCAGGGTTAGGTGACCTTTATTACCTAAAACCTCCCCTTATCCCCATCTTTGCAAAATTCTGAATTGAGTCAGTTTCTAAATATTTATCATTCCTGGGTAACTTTTATGATCCCCCAAGTCTCCTTGGTTAATGGCTAGTGATAGATTTTTTTAATAAAAGATCTACCCATCAGCAGATACTATAACTACAGAACTATGTAAAAAATATTTCTAATGTTAAATCCTATACCAACACATGATATATTGGAATGGTTAAGTTTTTAAACCTTTTTATTGTAAAGCAGGTATCTTGGTTGAAGGGAGGGTAGGAGGTGAATCCCACCTACTCAGATCCCCTAGGTCTCCCTTACCACTTCAAGACAGTTCCACAGAATCCAGTGTTTAAATCATTGGTAACACCTTAGGCAGTTACCAGTTACATGGTCTCAATGGGCCTGGGTTTTTTCTTCTCCTTTTCTTTTTCTTCTTCCTTCTCCTCCTCCTCCCCCTTCTCTCCTCCTCCTCCTCCTCCTCCTCCTCCTCCTCCTTCTCTCTCTCTCTCTGTATGTGTACATGTGTGTGTATATGTGTGTGTGTGTTACTGGGGACTGAACCCAGGGCCTGACACATGCTAGGCAAGTATTCTAACACTGAGCTCCATCTTCAGCCCTTTTAAATTTTTATTTTGAGAAAGAGTCTCACTAAGTTGTGTGGGCTGGCCTCAAATTTGCCATCCGTCTGCCTCAGCCTCCCAGATAGATGGGATTAAAGGTGTTCACATCCATACCCATCTCAGTTTTCTTATTTTTAAAAGAGAAATAACACATCTACTCCTGTGAATCAACTGCAAATTAATGAGACTAACGTGCCTGGCATACAGTAGATACTGAACAACTTTTAGTTCTTTTTAAATTTGTCTAGCTTTCAGCTCACAAATATGAGGTTATAAGGAATAGGGAACTTACTAATGAAATTATGTATATGCATAGACTCCTAAAAAAGTGGAAATGATGTCTCAGAGGATACAAATTCTTAATGTTCTGATGGTTTCTTAGGGAATAAAACTATGATATGGTACTTCACGTCTTCCGTGGTACAGAGGCTAGGTTCAGCTTCAATAAGCATTCTTTATATGCAACACAGAGTGCCAGGCATGTCCATCTCCTTAAGATCTCTTATAACCTCTTCCTGTTAGTGCTTCAATATTGGTGCCTCTGCTTTTTTTTTAAAGTTGAGATACATAGTGTATTATATGAAAGCTAGGCATATTGGGACAGAGTAGCATTAAATTAACAATAATTTCTGCAATGTTAATTTAATATACAGTTGAAGACTTGAAGATATTTATACTTGTGTATATTACATAGTGACTAGGTATATGGCAAACATGTTAATTATTCTTTTATTTAATCAGATTTTCCCATTTCCCTTTGTTAGTTATAGTTATGGTTCCCCAGTAACTATATTAAGGATCAGTGTTTACAAATTTTCCCAGCAACACATACAGTTGAATACTTATTGAGATAAAAAAAATATTTCAGATGTAGCTTTTCCCTCACTAGCCCATTCAATCCATGGCCCAGTGTGGCAGGTCCCTTCACTTTTCCCCACTTTTCTTTTATCATGTTTCTCAAATACACAGGACCTGTAATTTAAAAACCTTGGTTCAATCTGTTTTGTCACTTACTACCTATGTGATATTGGATTTCCCTTTCATTAAGATGGGTTTAAAAAGAACCCAAACCTATAATATTTCCACAGGGTTACTTTACTGACCAAATAAGGAAAAGTGCTACCCACAGAGCCTGGCATATAAAAGGTATTCAATAATCAAATCTCCTTTTTCAGGTTACTTACAGGCCTCAGGTAGCAGAAACTTAGACAGAAGGGCTATGGGCAGGGTGGGCTGGGGGAGCCTCTCTGCAGAGAGGAGCATAGTTATCCACTGTAGGATTTGAGGAGGGAAATACAGAGCAGTAAGAACAGAGCTGGACTTCTAGCAGGTGGGAGGCAAAGCGAGGTCTGCTCCCAGTTACTGTCCACTGAATTACTAACATTCTGATTTTCTGGACCCAGAAAAAGTCCAATACTTCCTTCATGAACACATCAGAGAAGAGCTCTAATAAAAACTCTGACTTAAGCTTTTTAAAGCCTATTCTTGATCTGGTTTTTAACCTACCAAGCTGGATTCAATTAATCTCAGTTGTTTTCAGCTACTCCTGAACACTGTGAATTGGATAAGAGCAGGAAAAGCTACAGGTAGGGAAGCCAGTGAACAAAGTTTTCTTAATAGTGCAGGCAAGTAGTGATCTGGGTCTCAATATCAGAGGTCACAAAAGGAGTAAAAGTGAGAGGTTATGAATGAAGAACTCATAAAGCAACCTATTGAGGGTGAGAACAAGGAAGGGACATGAGGGCTACATGTTTATGAGGGAGAATGTTCTGGGGAACACTGGTGCCAAGGACATGTAGGCTAGTCAGACTAGGGTACAGATTTTCAGGGGTGATAAAGGATTCTGTTTGAGATATTCAAGATACACAGAATATCAAGGAGGAAATATAAATCAAGTAGCTGGATATATGAGAAGGAATTACAAAGAAAAGTTGAGACACCAAATGTTGACCTAGGGCTCATCTTCAGTTTTTAAGTAATGGATAAGCCATGGCTATGAAGGAGCTCTCTAAACAACAGAGAGCTCTAAACAGGAGCTCTCTGACAAAGGAATGTCAGAGATCCTTTGAAATGCTTCTCAAGTATAGTCCAGGGGATCACGTCTACCTTCAACCCAGTTAGGGGTCCCTTCCTATCACAGCACCTATTTAATAACCTTGATCTAAGTTCAACTCATTTGGGTATCAAAGGAATCCCCATATTATATCAAGAAGTTTCAGCAACTTTCCTTTACAATGTTAAACTCACATTTATATTTTACTACAGAAGCAGGAACTTTGGTCACCAGAATTTGCTATTACTTTTGATAGAGAGGGTCATTTAATCATAGGGTATGCATCTGATAAATTCCTAAACCTCTTTCTTGAAAACCTTGGACAATTAGTTTGCTGTACTTACCCTCTGTAATTGTGATGCTTTAAGAAAACATTCAGTATAGATAATCTGTGGCTATTTGAAAAATTCCTGCCTATTACAGAGCTTTGGTTCTGATGGTGACTCTCTATAGTGAGGACCCAATATATCATATAGATTTGGGGATGAAGGAGATCAAGTAGTCTATGTGACCATTTGGAAACAATAAATTGCTAAAACCCATAACATTGGTGATTTTTTTCTTTTTATTGCGGGGGGGAGGAGCAGTAGGGGATACAGGGGACTGAACCCCAGGTTTACTACATGCTAGGCCAGTGCTCTACATCTGAGCTAAATGCCAGCTCCACTGATGGTGATTTTGAACAAAGCCTGGGTAAAAAGAAGTAGAGCTAAATTACAACTGAGCATCCAGTGATCTGGAAACTCTCTCTGGTTTTCTTTCTCATTGGGAAGATGAAGATGATTTTTAGCTATATACCAGACTCCACAAGAGTTAATTAATTAATTTAGCAATGGCTACAAAGAACTCTGAAGGCCAAATAGCTTAGAGAAAAAGAAAGAAATAGGGGTGGGGGAGGAAAGGAGAAGCAAATGATCAATTAGAGGTGTTCTGGCAACTTATATATAAATACTTGCAGAATGGTTTTAGAACCATCCAGACTGCCACTTTTAGGTAAATCACAGTCCTTCCCCAAGTTTTCTTGAAGTTACAGCATTTCTTAGGATCACACCACAAGTGACTGAGTTGTTCAACTAAAAGCTGAAGCCAAGACCGGCAGTGCTGTAATAACCTTTTTGGCAACTATTACAAATATAGTGAGATTGAAACCTTTGGACATGGCCAAAGAGTTTGTCTTGTTCAATGACAGCAACCTTCATTCCTGTCTCCAGGTTGGCAGGTCTTATCAAACATACATCAGGGAAGTGACAAGGACAGCAGAGAACACAATGTAAATTTAACCACTTACCAATTTATTTACTAACTCTTTTGTCCACCTGAGTTTTAAATTTTCTTCCTGGCATGATACATTTCATCTTGTACTATCTTTTGAAATGGTGCCCTTTATTTTTTATTATAAAAGAAACAATTGCTGTCTGTACATAAATTAGAAAATAAGCACAAAATTAAAATTAAAATTAAAAAATCACTTAAAAGCTCAGTATCTAGACAGATATTAACACACGGTTAACATTTGCTACAGAGTCTTCCAGAGTTTTCACAGTTAATACACATAAAATTTCCTCGAATTAGCTATTTAAAATCTAGACCCTATTTCTACTAGCACATCAACTTATATGCCTCTACTAGCATATAAACTTATAAACGGCCTCAACTGAGTGAGATATCCAAGACCATCTACAGGGACACTGAAAGAACATTAAAGCTTCCAGGTCAAAGCATCTTACTCTTATTTTATTTCCCTTCTGGACACTTAGGGATACTCTGCTAGGGTCAGGTCTTACCTCCTTTCTGTCTCTGTCAGCCGGGCTTTAATCCTAATGTCATCCCACCCGCTCCCTTCCCTAGGCCCAAATGCAGTCTTCAGAATTGTGCTACAATTAGCCACTTATGCCCATTAGCCTTTTAAACATTTAATGGAGGAAATTTGTTGGCTCCAAGAGCAGCTGGTTTTGTTTACCTGGCCTTTTACTTTAAGAGGAAAAACCTTTGCCCCTTATTTTCAGACCCCTTCTTTTATTTCAGGTAATTGCGTTAGTGCTGGCTTCCCAATGCTTAGGAATTTCCGGACCTATTTTGCTGCCTGCTGCTTTCAAGGAGGAGGGACAGTCTGCTCAGAATTTTAACACCAAGCCTGCTGCCTGGGCAGGTTATTTCATAAAAATCAGAATTTTCCCCATTGAAGGGGCAAAAGCTTGGATAATCAGTAGAACAACCCTGTTGACCTATACAACCTATTCTGACACCTCGAAGCCGAACACTGGAGAAGGCTGACTTAAGTGTCTATAAAGTTGTATAAACTGCCCTTGCACCTTCTCCAAAGGCAGCGCCCTGGAATCCTGCTGAGCATATTCTTCATTGCCTGCCTTGGGGTTTTCCTTCTGTGGCTGCATTATTCTTCATCTTCTCTGCAGGGGGTCAACCTATCTATCCTGTATTCAGACTATATCAGGCTGGAAAGAGTAGATGAAATGATGCAATTTCAAAGAAAGATCCAAGACAATATAGACGTTTCTATGACTTTCTTAAATTGGTAAGTATAAATCCATGCTAGTCATCCATCGGACTAAAATGTTGGGGCTCAGGAATTTGAGTTTGTACTCTGGAAAACGTTGTAGGAAAATGGTGTAAGTAAAGGTCAGGTTGTGAGCAATCCCACAAGCAAATAATGGGTACTCAAAAATATACTTCATGAAAAAATGAGTGCCTACGCGATTACAAGAGCCAAAGGAGTACTCAGACTCAAGTGCCATGCTAAGGGCCCCGCTTCCAATCCCCCCTGCCTCTCTCTCAACTTCTTGCACACTTTGGGTCCTGAGCCCTAAATCCAAATGGTTTCCCCTTATGTATCAGGGCTGTGTGTGAAGAGAAGCTATGTCTTGGCAGAGGCACAAACAGCTGGACCTTGATCCCAACAGCACTGAGGAGACCTGTGCAGGAAGTTGAGAAAGGAACGGGGTGGGAAAGTCCCAGGCAGCTCCAGCCTCAGAGTGGGCTCTGAGGAGGGCACTTTTGGGATTTTTCAGAGTAGTAGCAGGTGATGGCACCAGAACTGCAGGCGGGAGTGGATCCATATGTTTTGGGTCAAAACGTACACAATTTGTGGGGTCCTCTTTAAGAAATGATCAAATGTACAAAACACAAAATTAGGCTCAAGAATAAATATTTACATAGAATGACAAATTAAATCATAACAAACTCCCTGAAACTTAGAATGAAAAAGAATCAAGTTTCTTTTTCTTTTTCTGGGAGCTGTTTAGGCAATCCTCCAGAAATACGTACATGGAGATGCTTCCTGATAACAACCTTTCCCTACTCATCACCACCTAGAATATTCTACAACTCTTAGCAACTGCCAGAACTCATAGGAATCAGTACAAGAGAGGAGCCTGAGGCTTAAATTAATTAGCTTTCTGGTAAGTTTAACTGTGAGGCATCAATAAAAGGAATAGCAGTGTCTAAGTTGCCAGAACCCAGCCATCTATGAGCAGAATTTTTAAAAATTCAGTGTTTGTAAATTGGTAGTTGTTTATACAATTACCACCCACATCCTTTCTCTTACCTCTTTTCATATAATTGTCATTGTGGCAGAATGGCACAATTTAACTGTAATTAAATTAGTGTATTACTAACTAGGAAAACAGAAAGGAGATGGATGGAGGGAGGAACCTTATATGTATTAGGTTCCTTCTTTTTTGCTAGCTAATTTACAGGTAGTGTCATTTAATCCCCTGAACACTTAGAAACTATGGCTCATAGAGATTTGGTAAGTAAGAGACCAGAGATAATGTAGGTACTAAGTAACAAATACCCCAAACCCTTCTTTCTACTCTGATCTGCCAAGTATCAGTTAATACAGCATTGTGCTTACTTTGTCCTAAAATTAAGTGTAATTGCTTTGCAACTGCCTGTAGTCTTGCCTATTTTAACCATCTTGACTCCTAAACAATACTGGAGTAAACTCAAATTTCTCAGGAAAGCAGAACGATTGCAACACAATAAAAGCAAAACCAAAACAACAACAGAATAAAAAATGTGGGAAGATTAAGGCGTCGGGGTGGACATCTCTGCTTTCTTCTTTGTACAAATGTTGTTCAAAATATTTGGTAATTGCTAATATGAAGAAAAGGGGTTCTGTGGTCAATTCAGTTTAGGAAATGCTGGGTTAAACCAAATTAAGTAGTACTTCCCATCCAGTCATGACAGAATAGCTGGTGTTGAAATTACCTTGTGGCACAGACAACTGGAAATCTAAGACAAAATGTATGAAACAATTGTTGGCAAGAATTATAAAGCAACCAACTTGGGCTGGAATTTGAGAGAGGGGAAGCACATGAAGTGACCCCACATTCATCTTGGCTTGTGCCCCTGGATAGGGTGGAAATAGTTGACTACCTACCAAAAATTAGTGCTTCCTTTCCATGGTGCAGAACTATTGCCAAGATATAGCTTCCTGGTCAGAACCTGTATTTTTCTGCCCCCTCACATGCCAAAGGAATGTAAGCAGAAGTCATGTGTCACTTCAGGACCCAAGTAACTGGAAATATGTGTCATTCTGGGCAGAGATAAAGAAGCTATCGCTTCCTTACAGTGTCTTTCCCCATTTTGCCATATGAATGGAAAAGTCTGAGGAGTAGCTGCAAGATGGGGACTTGTTTGTGAAAATAATTCATATTATATTAATTACTATATGAGTGTTAATTACAGCAAATAATCTGTTTTGTCAATAGTTTATATAAGGAGGTTTTCCTTTGAGATAATGTGGTCATTGGTATGAAAATTAAAATTATTAATCCGGACAACTCATTGATAATTCTAATTTGAACTGAATGAGCATGTGTTACAGATTAACTGAATAATAACAACAGTCAGTCTAATACCGCACAAAAACAGTTACTGAGGGGAAGGATCATCCTTCTGTATTGAGACAAATAAGCCTTGGGTAAAAACACAGTGACCAAGGTGATTACTGATAACAAAAGAGGACATGAAATCCAGAATGTTAGAAGGGAGGCCAATTAATAAAGTTCACATCTAGCACAGCCTTTTGACTCTACATCTAGTAGTCTCTACTAGGCGTTAGATACTTCAGTTTTTACACTTGATGGTTTGAGGTAGATTTATGGAGACATTGTCATTGTTTCAATTTCTCACTAAGGACATAAATCAAATGTGCTAACTTGTATGTATCATATGCACAAGGAAACCAGAGGTTCAACTCTACCTTACATGATGATGTTCATTTCCAGACACTCAGTGTTCATAAAGGCAAATATGCATGTGTGCCCGCCTGTACACACACATGTGCCTGCCTGTACATACATGTGTGCATGCACACACACACACACAAATTGCTTCTCTAGCTATATTTACCAACTCAATGTTATAGAGCTATAACTTCTCTCCCTCTCTCTCTCTTTTTTTTTTTTTTAAAGAGAGAGGGACAGTGAGAGAGACAGAGACAGAGAGAAACAACTTTATTGAGTTTTTCACATGGCCTTAGTTGCTCCAACACTCCATTGTGTACGTGGTGCTGGGGTTTGAACCCGGGTCCTCGTGCTTGCCAGGCAAGCGCCGAAACCGCTGAGCCACCACTCCAGCCCTCTCTCTCTCTTTTTAAAGAGAGAGGGATAGTGAGAGAAAGAATCACTTTTAGTTTTTCATGTGACGTTCATTGCTCTGACAGATCATTGTGTACATGTGGTGCTGGGGTTTGAACCCACGTTCGTTATGCATGCCAGGCAAGTGCCGCAAGTGCTGAGCCACCGCTCCATTCCTGAGCTATAACTTCTAAAAGGATGTTTACTATGTGGAATATTGAACCAAACGAAAAGCTTATATCAATATTATTATTTTCATGACAACTGCCACTGTTCTGCTTTTAAAGAAGACAGCTCTCACTATATCAAACTTGTTAAGGGACCATTTGCTATGAATATTTGTGTATGTTATACATGTCTGTGCTTATACATGTTCTTAGAGAGAAAGAGACAGATGGAGAGGGAGAGATCCATCAACAGAGTTCAAGACCAGGGTAAATATAAAGTTGGTTTTTGTATTGTATGGAATGTGAATTTACCTGAAATGTGAATTGACCTCCAAAGAAACCATTTCTGGTAGGACATTTAAATGTTTAAATTTCAGAATTTGCATTTTTGTGAAATGTAATTTAAAAATCATTAACATTTTTAAATAAAATCTGATTTTTCCTTTAATTAGATTATTTTTAATCCTGTATTCTTTTGATTCATAATTTCAAATAAAACAACTTCAAGATCCCGTAACAAAAATACATACACATTTTAAAACTTTACCATGATAACGAAAAGTACAAAGAAGTTTAATAATCACACCAAATCCCAATGTGCTTTTACCAATACTCAGTGAAATTATGACAGATATTTGTTTATATAAATACATATACAGTCAGATGTACATATATATGCATGATGAAAAGATGATTGTAAAACAATGTTATGATCCAATGTTTTTTTCAATAAAATGGATCAAATTTAATGGTATTTGAAAGTAATTAAAGAAATAAGTTAAACAAGTAATTGATGAATATCAGATATTAGTTACTGAAAGCATTTTTATAAAAAAAATTCAAAGGATGGAGTCACTAGCTTTTGATTTAATTATGTTGAACTTTAGACCATATATATTCCAGTTTCTTATTGTGATTCATAATGGCATTATTTCCCTTTCTCTACAACATTGACAGTCTATCAGTGGGTGTTAAAATTTTTGCTTCAGCCATTAAGCATAATTTAGAAACTCAAGAGAAGTAGGCCATTGCATCAATTCATCTTTTTCCTTTCTGTTTTTCTTTCTTTCTATCTCATGTTTCAAGTTTCTGTATCTTATCATTTCCTTTCTTTTTAGAAAACTTATTTTACCCGTTCTTCTACTAACAAGTTCTTTTGGCTTTTGCTTTTAATCTAAAAAGTCTTGAGTTCTTCACCATTACTGAAGAACATTCTCAGTGGATACAGGAGTCTAGATTGACAATTCTTTCCCTTCGGTGCTTAAAAAATGTCACAGCATTGCCTTCCAGCCTTCGTGGTTTCTAATGGAAAAGTCTGCTTTTGTTTCATTTTTTTTTTAAAAGAAAGGATAGTGAAAGAGAAAAAGAGAGAGAGAGAGAAAGAGAGAACCAATTTTTATTTAGTTTTTCACATGGCTTTCGTTGCTCTGAGAGTTTGTGGTGTACGTGGTGCTGGGGTTTGAACTCGTGTACTTGCGCATGCTGGGCAAGCGCTGTAACCACTGAACCACCGCTCCATTCCCCATTTGGTTCTTCTTGATATCTTTTATTTCTTTGTGGAGACTTCCTACTTCTTTGCTGAGTCTTTCTGTTTATTGTTTTATGATTTTTTTATAGTTGCTCACTGAAATATTTTTATGTTGACTGTTTTGAAATCCTCAGATAATCTGAATGTTTCCCTTATCTCAATATTGTCATCTATAGATTATTTTTTCTTACTTCAGTTGATGTTTTTCTGGTTCTTAGTACAAGTGATTTTTAAATGACACCTGGTTATTTCAGGTTTTATGTTATGAGACTTAAATTTTGTTGACATCTGTTTCAGCTGGCCTCCTCTGACACCACTCTGGCAGATCAAGAAGAAACACTGCCTCCAGGATCCCAACTTGGCCTCCATTGACATTCAGGGGTCAGGCAACCTCATTATTGGTGGGTGGACATGGGAGTTGCAGCTTCCCACTAGGTCATCACTGCCTTGGTACTGCTCCCCACTTGGCTTCCACTGACATGGAGGAGAGGGCAGGGAATGGCTTCATTACCACTGTGATAATGAGGGTCTTGATTCTCCATTAGGCCTCATTTGACACTGTCCTAGTGTGGGAGGGAAGAGGCACCTCATTACCATCATCTGGGAGACAGAGTCCATGTTCCCCACTTGGTCTGTTCTGACACTGAGTGGGGAGTGTGGGGAGTCTCTCTACATTACCATCTGGCAGGAATAAAAGCCTCAGCTCTCTTCATTTGGCTTGTACTGAAGTGTCTTATTATAGGCTGGTGAAATCTAGGCCCACTGGGTGGCCTTTGCTTATGGGAGTTAGGGCTGGGTGAAGTCAGAGTTTCTTCCTTTGCCTAGTAAGGGCTGACTTTTGTCAAGACTCCCCCCCGCCACACCCCTGTGCTTATAGGCGATCAGCTTCTCTAGCACCAAATATGGGATATAGGAGACAAAACAACAAGAATGACAATAAGCCAGCACATATGTTGTTTCCTGAGTTTTACTCTGCCTAATTTTTTTCTTTCAGTCTTTCCATGTTTGTGTACTCATACCCCATTTTTCCTAAAGCAAAGTTTCTTTTCTTTTGGTCCTGATGATTGAACCCAGGGATGCTTAACTGCTGAGCCTCGTTTTATATTTTATTTTGAGACAGGGTCTCATTAAGTTGCTGAGGCTGTTTTTGAATTTTGTGATCCTCCTGCTTCAGCTTCCTGAGTCACTATGCACTATCACACCCAGCTAAAGCAAAAGTTTTAAAATTTATTTAAAATTATAATTCTAGCAATTTTAGCCTTAATCTTTAAATATAGAAATATTTACATTTCTTTTATATTTATAGCCATTTTTTTACTTCCATTTCTCCATAATGTTTCCATTTTTGATCTATCGTTTGGTTGACTGCTTCATCTTAGATTGTTTCACAAAATGGTTTGTATGCCTTATGTATTAACTAAATTCTCCCTAATTTTTTGTATGCTTAAAAACTTCTTTCTGCTACTGCCTCTGCATGAAAAACATGCATAGTGAGATGTATATAGTTGACCGAAATAATAGTCTTTTGTAATAAATGAGAGATCTTAAGCATCAGATTTAAAATTTTAAGTACCAATGACTACATTTAAAGGCTTTAAGTAAACTTATACAGAAGACAGCTAGTGTTGATTGCTTAGGAGAAAGACTTAGACATTGTCAGTCTCCTAGAAACAATAAAACCTTATCTTTCATTTTAGAAGAATGTTTCCTTTTAAATAGGGTAGTAAATGATAAGGATACTGATAATATTACTAAAAAACTAACACATTCAATGTTTAGTATCTATCAGACATCACATATGTAATCCTCACAATGTTATATGATAATAATTTATTCAATAAACACTTATGGAGTGAATAATATAAGCCAGGTGTGCTCTATATTCTAGGTAAGGTCTGTTACTGTGTATGTTTTATATGTGGAGAATCTGAGTTTCATAAAAGTTAAATACCTTATTAGTAAATGTCACAGGCCAATACTTGAATTCAATATCAGCACAATGCTTTATCACAACATGCAGTGCCTTTCTGGTTGAATAAATATGGAAAACTGCATCAGGACCAGGGCATAAAGTTTAAATTCCTTGGATTGTACATTATTTCTAACTAATAAAAATAAGCAGGCTTATTCAGCTAACAGGAATTTCAATGTCACAATTTTAAGATAAAATTTCACATGTCCATCCAGTACAGAATGCTTCCCTTCCCTAACAATTCTTCCCTTCAGAGAAAAATTTCAAAGATTTTAAAAGAATGGTATCCTAAAATTCCCATATTTTCTTTTAAAACTCTATGAATCTTTGGTCATTGAACCCAAAATAATCAGAGAACAAAGCAGCATATTTTCTTCTTTTCTGTGATTAAGGAAAGTTTTTGTCTGAACACAATGCAAACTGACTACTATCATTTCAAAGTATTTTAGACAGAAGAGTATCCTCCTTTAAAAGAGTTATTTTCATTTGAGAAAGCTAACCAAAGACAGAAATAAAAAGCAAATAAATTCAGTTTCTTTTTTCCTTGAGAGAGAAAAATGATAGCTTACTTTCCAAATTAGGATAAAAATATGTTGAAATTACATTTAATATAGTCTGGTTACATGTTTTGGATAGCTAAAAAAGAAGAAAAGACAAAAAGGAAAAGGATAAAAGGCAAAATAAAGAATAAGAAAATGAGAGCCAGATGATGAAAGAAACACTAACATTGCCCTGAGGTCATCTTTTCATTCCCCCAAAACCCAGCTCACCCTCAGTGCCTCTGTTCTTTACATTTGTGCACTCCACTATGCCTCACCATTGAACAACTAGCCCCACATACAACCTTCCAGACCTCTCTGACTTTCCATGCTCCCCAGTTCTATACTACCACTTGTCTAATCCTACCTCTTATCAATGAACCACAACAAAATATCATTTAACCCCCGATTCCCAGGCTCCTACTACCTGTTTTCTACTCCTATCCCCTGAATGATCTACTTGATCAATAAACCAAGTTTCAACCTCCAATTTCATTTCTTAGCCAGTGAGTCCCTTCTGAGCCAAAAATGCAAGGTCTATAATGATTGATCTTAGGAGGCTTTCACCTGATCAGCCTTTTCCACAATAAGTCCACACTGTGTGCTATCTTGGCTAAAACGTCACCTGGATTCCATCCATTACCCAGTGGTTCTTATTCCTGTTTACAGTTGCACTAACTAAGGTAATAGCTCCTCAAACAAAGCTTTCACATTTTGATTATCAATCTGGACAAGGAGCTAGGAGATCTGGATTCAGCCAATCATTATTAGTCTTATGACCTTAGGTGAGTCTCTTAACTACTTTTGTCTCCTCTCATCTACCAATTTTTTTTTTCTACATCAAGGATAGGTAATAGCTAATAGCATTCTATCAGTTTTTGGCTCTCATATATTTTAGTACTTTGTTATTAGGTGCATATATGTTTAGGATAGCTATGTCTTTCTGGAGAATTTATTCATTTCTCATTATATAAAGATCTTTTTTGCTGACAATTTTTTTTGTTCTGAAGTTTGCTTTGTCTGAAGTTTAGCATAGCTTCTACTTTCTTTTGAAGTGTGTTAGCATGGTATATCTTTCTCCATCCTTTGACTTTTATTCTGAGTCTACATTGAAATAGGGTTTCTTGTAGACAATGTATGGTTGGGTTTTGCTTTTGTAACCTCTCTGAAAATCTTGCCTTTAAATTGATGTATTTAGAAAACTCACATTTAGAATGATGACTGATATAGTTGGGATTAAGATCTACTATTTTGTGATTTCTGTTTGTTGTATTTGTTCATTGTATCTTTATTCCTTTTTTTCCTGTGGTTTTTACTGAGCATTTTGTAAGACTGCATTTTCTCTTCTCTTAGCATGCAATTTTATTTTTTCTAAAAAAGTTAAGTGGTTGCCCTAGATTTTCTAATATACATTTTTAACTAGATGTACCTTGAAATAACAGTGCTTTAAAGGTAGTTCAGGTACTTAATTATCGTCAATTTATCCCTCCCTTCATTGATGTATTTCATTTCATCTATCCTTATGCTATAATCACTCAATACACTGTTATTCTTACTAGTTTAAGCAAACATTTATCTTTTAGGTAAAAAGCTAAGAAAATAAAATTTTGCTTTCATTTATTCATTCCTTGATGTTTTTCCTTTCTTTATGTAGTCTTGAATTTCTGTCCTATATCTTATTCCTCCTACCTGGAAAACTTTTAACTTACAGGTCTGCTGGTGATAAATTTCTTCAGTTTTTGTTTGTCTGAGAGAGGTATATTTTGTCTTCATTTTTAAGCATAATTTTGTTAGAATAATGGTTTTCTTATCATGCACATCAACACTGATATTTTGGCAGTATTTTCAGTAGGGTTTTTATTGAGCAATAACCTTTATTTCCACTTTATATTGCAACCAATGTATTAATATAACCATTTAGGGGGTCTACCATGTTTACAAGAGTTAGGAATGAACATACATATGACCCGGATGATTTCTAAAGCATTTTCTAGATCCAAGACTCAAGGTCTTTTTCTTGAAACAGAGTGAAATTATATCATGTCATAGGGAGCTATGATTTGAAAGTGCCCCATGTGTGTTAGGCTTAGTTACCAGTCCATGACATATCAGGAGCACCCATGGTATTACTGGGAGATGGTGGAACCCACTAGATGGTGGGGCCTACTGGAAAAATGTTTAATCTTCAGGGGAGTGCCCTTAAATGGGATATCAGGACCTCAGCTTCTTCCTATGTTCCTCTTTGATTTCAGCCACCATAAGACAAACAAGTCTCTTGCCCTGATATTCTGTATTGCAACAGTCCCCAAAACAAAAGGGCTGAGGGATCTAGGACTGAAACTTCTGGAAACTATGAGCCAAAATAATCCTTTATTCTTTTTAGGTTGATTAATCAGGTATTTGTTACAGCAACAGAAAGCTGATTATACATAGGGTGTCTCATCAACTCATATGAGGGTATTATAATTCAATTAGTATGAGTAAAATGGTATTTGTGTAGGATGCTGAACAATAGATAAGAGACAAGCTCAAGACAAAGCCCAACATGTGATGAAAGCAAAATAACTTTTTCAAAGATTCATATAAGTTTCCTATGAGTTTGATTTTCCATGCCTTCATTTATATACGAGGTTTAGAAATTATTGCTGTTTTGTACAGCCTTTATCCCTATGCCATGCCTCATTCTTAATGTGGGTTTTGTTTTCATGTCTTTGAAAGAAAACCCAGAAAAAATAGACATAAGATAATTTATCTGTAAGATAATATAGATGAAAATTACATATACTATACATGTATGTATGTATACATATATATGTACATATCTCAAAATCCATGTCATCATGGAACAAACTTTGTATGAGGACCCACTATAAAGATACATATGAAGACTTGTTGGGTTCAGTGGTGCATTACTGTAATCCCGGAAGCTGGGAAGGCTGGGGCAAGAGTATCTCAAGTTCAAATCCAGCCTCAGCAACTTAGGCCCTAAGCAACTTGTTGAGACCCTGCCTCAAAATAAAATACATAAATAAAAACAGCTGGGGATGTGACTTTGTGGTTGAGCACTCCTGGGTTCAGTCCTGGGGAAATCAGAAAAATAAAAACATAGCTTAGTTTCTTTCTTTCTTTTTTTTTACTTATAGACACTATATTTTATTTTCCACTCTGCCCATGAGGAAACAAAATATTAAATTTATAGCCAGTTTCTAACAAAAATATGTATTTTCCCCAATGTATGTTGTCAGCTCTTTTGTGAAGAATTGGTTGGCATAAGATGCACAGATTTATTTCTGGATTCCCTATTCTGTTCTTTTGGTTTACATGTTTATTTTTATTATTTTTATGCCAAATAATGCTGGGGATTTTTGTTACTCTGTGTGTGTGTGTGTGTGTGTGTGTGTGTGTGTGTGTTTTACTATGACTATAGAATATTTTGAAATCAGGTATTGCAAAGCCTCCAGCAGTGCTCTTTGCTCAGAATTGCTTTGACTATCTGGGAGTTTTGGTGCTTTAATATGAATTTCAGATTTTTTTCATGTCCTGTGAAGAGTGTCATTCATATTTTTATGGGGATTGTATCAAATCTATAGATCGCTTTCAGTTAGAATGGGCAGTTTAACAATATTGATTCTCCAAATTCATGAACATGGGAAATGTTTCCACCTTCTACTGTCTTCTTCAATTTCTATCCTAAATGTTTTGAAATTTTCATTTTGGAAGTCTTTCACATCCTCAGGTGTACTCATAAATATCATAATTTTTGTAGCTATTACGAATGGAATTTCTTTCCTATTGAGTTCATTATTGTTGTATAGGAAAGATACTGATTTTTGCATATTGATTTTGTATCCTGATAATTTACTGAATTTGTTTATTAGTTCAAAAAGTTTTCTAGTGGATTCATTAGGATTTTTTTATGACTGGAATCATATCATCATCAAACAGGGATAATTTGACTTCTTCCTTTCTTATTTGTATGCCTTTTATTTCTTTTTCTTGCCTAATTGCTCTGGCTAAAATATTTAGAATTATATTGAAGAAGAGTCATGAGAGTGGACACTCTTATCTTCTCCTTGATATTAGAGAAAATGATTAAAGTTTTTCCCCATTTAGCATGATGTTGGATGCGGATTTGTCATATGTAGTCTTTATTATGTTGAATTATGTTCCTTTTATACTTAATTTATTCAGGGATTTTATCATTAAGAGATGCTGAATTTTATCAAAGGCTTTTTTTTCTGACTAATCTACTGAGATAACCATGTGATTTTTCTTCTTGATTCTATGTGCTGTATTATATTTATTGATTTGCAATATTGAGCTATCCTTGTAACCCTGGAATGAAACCAACTTGATTATGACAAACGATCTTTTTAATGTGTTGTTGAGTTAGAGTTGCATATATTTTATATGAATATATACACCTATATTCATCAGGGATATTGGCTTATAGTTCTGTTTTTATGTTGTTGTTTCCTTATTAGGTTTTGGTAGCAGGGTAATGAGGACTAGCGAGTTTTAAAGGATTCATTCCCTTTCTACTTTATGGACTATTTTGAGAAGAATTGGTGTTAGTTCTTTAAAAGTCTGGTAAAATTCAGAAGTGAGTTTATCTGGTCTGGGCTCTTCTTTGTTGGTAGTTTTTGTTTTTAAATTACTGCTTCAATCTTGGGCTCTGATTGTTTTTATTAATTTGTTCCTGCTTCAATCTCATTACTTGTTATTGATCTATTTAATATTTTCATATTCTCTTTGTTCATTTTTGATAGGTCCTGAAATTTGTCCATTGCTTCCAGAATTTCCAATATATTGGCATATAGATTAAAAACATATTCCCAATGATCCTTTGAATTTCTGTGGTATACACTGTAAAGTCTCCTTATTCACCTTTATTTGTTTGGGTTTTCTCTTTCTTTGCTTACTTTAGCTAAAGGTCTGTCAATTTCGCTTATTTTTTCTTTCATTTATCTTTTCAAAGAATGAAGTCTGTTTCACCGATGCTTAACATTTTAGTATTGTTCCTTTAGTCTCAATTTCATTTATTTCTGTTCTGAGGTTTATTCTTTTTTTTCTCCTACTGATTTTGGATTTGGTTTGTTCTTTTGTTTCTAAGGCTGTGAGATATATCATGAAATTATGTGTTTGAGGTGTTTTTTTTGGGGGGGGTTTAGGCATTTATTGTTATAAATTTCCCTCTTGGTACTGTGGTTACCAGATCACATAGGTTCTAGTATGTTGTGTTTCCATTTTTTCTTGGTTCATGGAATTTTTAAATTTCCCTTCTGATACCTTCAATGACCCAGTGTATATTCAATAGTGTACTGTTCTATCTCCAAGTGTTTCTATAATTTATAAAGTTTCTCTGGCTTTGATTTCCTAATCAGGTAAGATGCAAGAAATTATTTCAATTTTTTTGAATTTGTAAAGCCTTGCTTTTTGGCCTATTTTGGAAATAGGTCTATTTTGGAAAAAGTTCAATGAAAAGAACATGTATTCTGCAGTTAATGAAGTTAATGAATGGGATATTCTGTATATATCTGTTAAGTCCATTTGATCTCTAATGTAATGAATTCTGTTATTTCTTTATGAACTTTTGGGAGGTCTGGATGATCTAACTGCTAATGACAGTGGGATACTGAAGTTTCCCACTATCTTTGTATTGAGGTGTATCTCCTCTTTTATGTTCAGTTTTGGTTATATTATATAATTTAGTGCTATAATATTTGGTGTATTTATAATCATTTTATCTTCCTGATGAATTGTTACTTTGATCAATTTATAGCAACATTTGTTATTCTAATTGATTTTATTTCAAAAGTCTTATTTCATTAGATATCAATATAGTTATTCATTCTTGCTTTCAGATTCCATTTGCTTGGAATATAATTTTCCATCTTTTCACTTTCAGCCCTGGGTATCTATACAGGTGAGGTGAGTTTTTGTAGGCAGCATATTGTTAGTTTTTTTTTTTCAATTTTGTTTTGTTTTTGTTTTTTAGAGAGAGAGAGGGAGACAGAGAAAGAGAAAGAAAGAATCGATTTTGTTTATTTTTCCATTTGGTCTTCATTTCTCCAACACTTAGTTGTGTATGTGGTGCTGGGGTTTGAACCCAGTTCATCATGCATGACAGGCAAGCACTCCAACTGCTGAGCAACTGCTCTAGCCCCTGTTGGATCTTTTTTTTTTTTTTAATCCATTCAGCCAGCCTGCATCTTTTAATTGTTGAATTAAGATAATTTACATTTGGGGTCATTATTGAAAGGTGTGTAATCCTTGATTTAATTTTGTTTTTCTTCTGGGTTGTTTTGACTATTTTGTTTGTTTTTTGTGGTCTTATTCATTTTAGAAGTTTGATGGTTTACTGTATGACAATGTTTGACTCTTCCTTTTTCTTGTCTACTAGTGGGATTAATTCTTTCACATGCTCTGGTGGTTCTGTTTATTCTTTTTCCACTTCTGGGTATATGATTTCCTTAAGTATCTCTGCAATGCTGATCTAATGTTCATGAATTCCTTTAATTTATGCTTGTCTGGGAATGTTTTTATTTCTTATTTGATTCTGAAGGATCAACTTGCTGGGTTAGGCAATTTGATTGGCAGTTCTCTCTTAACCCTTTCCAGGAAATGTTCTTGTTATTTTTTTTTATGGAATTTCTACTGAGAAATCTACTTGTAGTGTAACAGATTTGCCTTTAAATGTTATTTGGTGTTTCTCCCGCAGATTTTAATATTCTATTTTTGTCCTGTAGTTTTGGAAATTTAATTATAATATGTCATTGAAAAGTTCTTTTCTGTTTATGTCTATTTGGGATTCAAAATGCCTCCTGTAACTGGATGTCCATGCCTATCCCAGGATCTGGGAAATTTTCTGCTATTATTTCATTGAATAGGTTTTCTATGCCTATTCCCTGCATATTTTCTTCTTTATGTATTCTTTCAAAGGTGTCACAGTGATCTTGTATATGCTCTTCATTCTTTTCTTTTTTCTCATTATTTCTCTGAATATGATATTTCATTAGATTTTTCTTCAAGCTCTGATATTCTTTCTTTCTCTTGATGTAGTCTGTTGGTGAGGCTTTCAATTCAGCTTTTTATCTGATGTATTGAGTTTTTTCATTTCTAGGATTTCTGTTTAGTCTTTTTCAAAATTCTCTCTTTATTGAATTTCTCAGACATATCCTGCACTGTCTTCCTTAATTCATCCAATTTTTTTCTGTATTCTCTTTGAATTCATTGAGCTTTTTAAAAATCATTCTATTCTTTTGAACTCTTTATCTGACGTTTATTTCATCACTTTGATATCTTTGGAATGTATTACTATACAATTATGAATTTTAGGAGGGATCATATTGCCTGTTTTGTCACATTTCTTGTGTTTCTTTGCTGATATTTATGCCTTTGTTGAGATGGATATTTCTTCCACTTTTTTCTTTTTTTTTAAAGAGAAAGAGGGACAGTGAGAAAGAGAGAGAGAAACGAAGAATCAACTTTACTTAGTTGTCATATGGTTTTCATTGCTCCAACACTTAGTTGTGTATGTGGTGTTGGGGTTTGAACCCGGGTTCCCACACATGCCAGACAAGCACCGCAACCGCTGAGCCAGTGCTCCAGCCCCCATTTCTTCTACTTTTATGTGAGGTCCTTTTAATAAGCAGACTTCTCTCAATGTATGGGTTTTTTGATGTATAGTAAAGTGTTTATTTCTAAGTGGATTTTCTGGTATAATCTCCCTATGGCTTCTTTGGCTATGATTAGTGGGTATTGACATAATGCACACCATATCTAAGCCCAAAGGACCTACTTTCACTGCAAGTCTCACTAGAGTGGGGTTCCTTTGATAATTTAGGCTGGTGTGGTGTAGACAGCATAGTATGTGTGGGTGAGTCCTATGTGATTATGCCTACAATGGGAGAGGAAGCCCCTAATGGATGATAGAGGAGTGCATGGGCACTGTTGATGGTGACTCTGTTACTCAAAGTGATTTTGATACTGATGGTTACAATTGTGGTGAAGGGCCTGAACCTTTTTAACTCCTTTTTAGACACTAGTGCAGTTCCTGGTGTTTAATGTGGGGAGACAAGGGCTGGGATTAGAGTTGTGGCACTGAATCTTTTGTCAGAGATGGCTACCTAACAGGGTGTGGAAGCAATGATGCCAAGGGACTCTCATAGGTGTGGTGATTACAATTATTTCTGTTTGCAGTTATTATGGGTAATGACTGTCCAGGAGCAGAATTGCTGACACCCCTAGCAATGACCACTTGTGGGTGTCATAAGTTGGGGGCTTGTATCCACCCTGCTCTTTAAACTGAAGTATCTGCCAAGACATGGTTGGTCTAGGAAATAGATGGAGCTAGGTGCAATTCCTCTCAGCTGAGCTGAGTGTGTAGCTCAGTGGCAGAACACCTGCCCAATACACACAAAGTCCTATCTCCATCCACAGCACCACAGGAGTAAAAAAGAAAAAGAGAGATAAAAACAACAGTATCAACAACAACAGAAAATAAAGGGTAAGAAAATGTAGAATTAAATTAAGAGACAAGAAAAAAAAGTAAAAGAGGGACTGGAGTGGTGGCTCAGTGGGTGGAGTGTTTGCCTCGCACATGTGAGGACCCAGGTACAAACCCCAGCACTACATATACAATTAAATGTCAGAGACACCAAGTCCAGATTAAAAAAAGAAATAAAACTGATTTCTCAATCTCTTTAAAAATACTAAAAGAAAAAATTAAAGATGAAAATAATAACAGAATAGATACAGTAAAATGTAGAGCAAAATACTAAGATAAGCAAAATAAAATTTTAAAAAACTAAAAGGGACAAAGCAGGAGAAAAGCAATTATAAAGAGAAGAAATGGAAAAAGAAAAAACAAAAGAAAATGAAGACTTGGACTTGTCCCCACCTCCACCCAATACCTTCTTTTGTGCTTGATAGGTGGGAGTGATTTTGGCTGAGTCTATTTGAAGTTACTCTCAGTTGCTTTGCACTATTGGAATGAACTAGCAAGGAGTGTGGCACTTGCTGTGGCACTTGCTAGGCAATGGTTCTCTCCTTAGTTCTTAGGGTTGTGTGCTCCAAAAATGGCCAGTACCTGCATTGCAGTGCATTAATGAGCCAACTCAGAACACAGATCTCACTTAGCTAAGATTCTCTGTAGAACTTTATGGGCTGTGTACTCTGAAGGCAGGGCCAACACTGGCATTGCAGTAAGTTAACAAGCGAGTGCAGAATGCTGAGGTTACCTCGAAAAGTTTCCTTCTGGAGGTCCCTTGGCTTTAAGTTCCAAGGGCAGGAAAAACCATGGGTGAGACCCTATTTGCAAAATTGTGTGCTGTGGGGAGTGGTAGGTTCTGTGCGATCCACCACCTATGATCCGGAAGCCCCCAAAGTTGGATCCCATGTGATCCCACAAATCCCAAAGTTGGATCCAAGAACAAGGGGCTGTTCTCTCTCTTAGGCTCTGACAGCAGGTGTCCCGAAATGCTGGTTTTAAAGGGAAGGGACTTTCACAGTCCATGCTTCCCACCACGTGGCTTTCTCAGTGGATTTGTGACATTGTCATTCCCCTGAGCAAAACAAAACAATAAACAACAACAACAACAAAAAACCCCCCAAATGTCTCAGGGAATCTGCCTGCTGAATCAATGGAGAGAAGAAGCCACTGGGTCTGAGGGAGAAAAATTGCAGGTGGTTCTGATTCCTCAGAGCAAGAAGCTCAGGCAGTAGAACTCTTTAAGATGGCTTCAGTTATGATGTGAAGATGCCGGGAAAAGCAGAGAATTCTTCCACGGCAATAGTTTGTGTAGACGATAGTTCTCTTGTCTGGTTAGACTACATGTTTGGAAGATGCCAGCTTCTTTCTAAAGCAGACTGTGAGGCCTACACCCCTTGTAAGGGTGCTCCTTTCCCTGCAGAGCCCCTGCGTGTCGGTGCTGGCTCTTCTTTCTTCTGCTATTCTCATATCTACAAGTTCTCTGTTCCACTTGGTTATATGCTCTCTTCTGTTGAACTCCAGGGCTCTTCATGACCTCCTACTTCAACATGCAGCCATACACCTCTTGTTTTGGTTCTGTTTTATGGAGAAGCAGGTGACTGCTAGGTGACTTTAATTATTTTGGTCTATTTTAGATGTCACCTTACTCCTGAGACACTGTCCTTACTTCTAGGGTCTTGCCATTACTCCTAAAGCATGGGCCTTCTGGAATCTCAACTGAAAGTTCTTCCTCTTTGCTAGGACTTGAATTTCCAATTCTATCACCATGCAGCCACTGATATTTTAGAACCACACTTTAGCCTTCCATCTTTTCTTTTCAGCTTGGTTTCTGGGGGTCTCATCATGTATATATGCTAACAACACATGATGAGTAGTTGGCCAGTAACATGTGAATAATTTGTATTCAAATTAAAATACAAATAATTTGTATTTTTGGGCTTCTTTCCTGCTTTTCCATTTTTTTTCTGGGATTTTCTCTCTTTAACACCTAGTCATTTTTTTGGCAGCCCTAAATATTGACTCTGTCTGCCCAGACCATTATTCCTGTTGGCTATAATCTAGAAAATATACTTTTTCATTTTCTTGTCAATCAGAAGGGAGAAATCCGGAGAGGATGGGAGTGGGGGAAGTATGGAATTTACTTTGTGAACTTCCATTTTCTCAAGGACCCTAGTCCTTTAGTGTGCTTGTATTCATTTTACTCCAGTGCCTTCAAAAGGTTGTTTTCATGTATCTGATCAGCTTTTCCGAATTGTTTTTGATGGGAGGGCCAGTTGATACATGGCCCAAAATAGATCCTCTCTCAAACAGGTTTAAAAAATATTTAAAGAACAAATAATACAGGCATACCTCAGATATATTGTAGGATTTATTTTCAAATCATCTTAATAAAGCAAGTATTGCAATAAAGCCAATCAAATGAAATTTTTTGTTTCCCAGGACACACAAAAGTTATGTTTATGCTATACTGCAGTCTATTAAATATGGAGTAGCATTATGTCCAAGAAAGCAATGTGCATAACTGAATTAAAAACATTATAGCTAAAAAGTGCTGAGCATCATTCGAACCTTTAGTAAGCATTATCCTTTTATTGGTGGATTGCTTTACCTTTGTGTTGATGGCTATTGACTTATGGGTGGTGGAAGGTGAGGATTAGAGCAGCTCTGGCAATTTCTTAAACTGAGACTAAACAAAATTTGCCACACATTTCCCCTGTATCATGAAACACTGTTTGAGAGTAATTTACCCCCAGTAAAAGTTCTTTTGAAATTGGAATCAGTCTTCTCAAAACTTGCCATTACTTTATAAGCTAAGTTTATGTAATATTCTAAATGACAACATCTTCACCAAGAATAGATTCCATCTCTAGAAACCATTCTTTGATCATCGGTAGTAACAAGCAATTCATCTTTTAAACTTCTGTCATGAGGTTAAAGGAATTAGTCACATCTTCAGTTCCTCCTTCTAATGCTAGTTCTCTTGCTATTTCTATATCAAATGCAGTTACATCCTCCACTGAGGTCTTGAGCCCCTCAAAATCATCCAAGGGGTTTGGAATCAACTTCTTCCAAAGTCCTGTTAATGTTGTCAATTTGATCGCCTCCTATGAATCGCAGATGTTCTTAATGGACTCTAAAATGGTGAGCCCTTTCCAGAAGCTTTTCTATTTACTGTGCCAGAATCCATTGGAGGAATCACTATCTACTGAATGACTAACCATGAAATATGTTTCCTAAATAATAAGATTTTAAAGTCAAAATGACTTTTAAAAACATGGGATGCAAAATGGATGTTGTGTTAGCAGGCATGAAATCATTAATCTCCATATACATTTCCACTCGTGCTCTTGGGTGACCAGGTGCCTTGTCAAGAAGCAGCAACGTTTTGAAAGGAATCTTTTTTCTTTTTTTCCTGAGCAGAAGTTCTCAACAATGACCTTAACATGTTCAGCAAAACATGTTGTAAAAGATGTGCTGTCATCTGGGCTTTGTTCCATTTATAGAACACAGGCAGAGTGGATTTAGTATAATTCTTAAGGGCCTTATAATTTTCAGAATGGTAAATGAGCATTGGCTTCAACTTTAATTCACCAGCTGCATTAGTCCCTAACAAGAGAATCAACCTATCCTTTGAAGCTAGGTGTTGTCTTCTACTCTGGAATTGTAAAAGTCCTACATGGTATCTTATTTCAATACAAGACTGCTTCATCTACATTAGAAATCTGTTGTTTAGGGTAGCCCTTTTCATCGGTTATCTTAGCTAGACCTTCTGGATAACTTGCAGCAGTGTCTGTATCAGCAATTGATGTTTGTCTTGAACTTTCTGGTTACGGAGATGACCTGATTACTTGAACCTCATGAACTTTTCTTCTGCAGTTTTCTCATCTCTCTCAGCCTTCACAGAACTGAAGAGTTAAGACCTTGCTTCGGAGTAGGCTTTGGTTTACAGGAATGTTGTAGCTGAGTTGATCTTCTATCCAGGCCAATAAAACTTTCTCCATATCCACAATAAAGCTGTTTTACTTTCTTAATCATTTGTGTGTTCACTATATACTCACTTTATGGCAGCGAGAGAGCAAAGAGAGAGCAAGAAAAAGGGGCTAGAGAAAAGATATGTCTTTCCAGGGTCTGCTCTCAGTGACTTACCTCCTCCACCTAGGCCCCAACTCCTTGTTTCCAGCACCTCCCAATAATCAATTCAATTATAATCTCACTAATGGATTAATCCATTGATGAAATCAGAGCCCTCAAGATCCAATAACTTCCTAGATGTTGCACCTCTGAACATTGCTGCATTGGGGACAAAACCTTCTACATGTGAGCCTTTGGGAACGTTCCATATTCAAACCATAATAATAATGATGAAGAAAAATATTGAAATGTTGTGAGAATTACCAAAAAGTTACACAAAGACAGCACATAAGCTGATGCTTATGTGTCACAAAAATGACACTGACAGACTTCTTTAATTCATGGTTGCCACGAATCTTCAATTTGTAAAAAATGCAATATGTATGAAGGGGCAATAAAGCAAAATGCAATTAGGTGAGGCATGCCACTCTCTCTCTCTCTCTCTCTCTATATATATATATATATATATGTAAATAATACTATAACACCTTTTTATGGTGGTAGAATCCTATTCTAAAAGCAATAAATAATAACATGAAGAAACAAAACTACCAAATTATCTCACTAGTGAAAATGGAAACAAAATTCTTAAAATATTAGGAAACAGAATTCAACCAAGAATTAAAATTACTATCATCTAGATGGGGCTTACACCATTAAAAATAGCTCAATATCAGAAACTCTTTTCATGTAATACACCATTTAACATATTAAAGAAGAAAACTGCTGATCTCAAGAGACACAGAAAAGGAATTGGATACAATGTGACACCTTCATTCCTAAAAAAAGAAACAATGAAACAACTCAATAGGCTGAGAAGATAAGATATTCTTAATCTCAAGTTTATAATCTCATAAAAGTTAACTACCAAAAAACCTAAAGCAAACATTGTACTTTATGGTGAAAATTATCATTCTCATTCAAATCAAGAAAGGACATGCATGCCCTCTGTCACTCTTCCTATTTAACACTGTACTAAATGTCCTAATTTAAAAAAGAAGAGACATAACTATTGGAAAGAAACAAGCATAATAACTTGAAGCAATATGAATGTCTATAGAAAACTTAAAATGCACTATAAATTCAGAAATCTAGTGAGGAAATTTATAAAAGTTACATAAAAATGAACATATGACATTCATAGTGGTTCAAAATACTAAAATAATTGATTAGAAAATATATTTAAAAATGACATTTACTATAGTAGCAAAACGGTAAGATTCTTTGGATTCAATTTATCCAGATGCACAAGAACAATATGAAGAAAATTACTAAATCAGATTCCTACTTTATATTTATATAGAACTATATTCCACATGAAATGAGACTCAAATATAAAAACTTTAGACTCTAAGAAAAATAGAAGAATTTTTTATTGTTTAGTAATGGAAGAAATTATTTTTAATTATATGAGATAATGAGATAATTTACATGTTGCAATTTCTAGATCTTAAAAGATGTGGATTGAAATAGCACTTTGCAGATTATGTAGAGTGCTATTACTCTATATTCATATAATTTATAACCATGTAATTTGTGTAGTTTTTCCAAGCATCCAAGAATATACTATATATGGTTTGTGGATTATGACATATTCAGTAAAAATACAAAATGTGGGTTGGAAGGATGCAGTCCAAAATAATGAGACTAGGCAGGGAAACAGTGTACTTCAATTTTATATTTATAATGTTCTGTTTTACATAAAAATATAAGAGGGGCTGGAGCAGTGGCCCAGTGGTTACAGTGTTTGTCTGGCATGCACAAGGATGCAGGTTCGAATCACAGCACCACGTATAGAACTGAGTGTTGGCACAACAAAAACCACATGAAAAACTAGAAATAAAATTGATTCTTTCTCTCTCTCTCTCTCTGTCCCTCTCTCTTTAAAAAATATATATATAAGAAAACTGAGAGAACACAGTAATACTTGGAAATTATCAGTGGTGAATACACAAATGTTTTCTTACATTTCCTTATATTTCTTATATTTCCTTATATTTCTTGTATTTCCTTATATTTCTGACTTTTAATTATAAGATTTTAATAGGAGGGTCTTATGGATGGAAATCACCCTCTCACCTTAGGAAAAGTCAGTAGCGTTTTGTTTGAGCACATTTTCACACAAAAATGTTGAAAGATAAAACAAACAAACAGAATCTGTGCCAAAATGAATTGAAATTATATAGGACAATAGGTCCATTTGTAAAGGTGGAAAGGAGAGTTGACAATACAGATGCCAGGAGTATATTTTCCTCCCTGAGAGATGAGGTGTGGCTAGAGTTCACTGAGTTCTTGTGAGGCATTAATGGGCTGAGAACAGGGAAAGTTGGATTCCTTGTTCAATTAGAATTTGGTTGCAGCTTCATTAAAACCAAGCTGTCCTTCCTGATACTGATTTCATCTTTGGCTATCATCAGACTGTATGTTATCTGAATGGAGACAGGAAGTGCTGCTGATGGGGCTAATCACACTGAAATATACATGAGGGGGAGAGAACAGCCATGTGTTAATGAGTAAGCAGGAGCTGATCCTACAGAGGTTCTCAGCACAGTGTTCTCACCATAAATCTATTTTCTAAATCTGATGGCAGTATGTATGCAGAGTTGCATGAAAGCCTGGGATTTCTTTTTTCCATGTTCCAGTTGGCTCAGGTAGTTTTCTTACTTTAGTACTAGAGCACTACATGACTCGAAGGGTCTTCTCATTGAAAGACATGGAAACTGAGGCCCAGAGAGAGAAAGCTGTTAGTCGGTTCATGGTCATACAACTCATTACTGGATTTCCTTCCAATGCCTCTGAAAATAATTCTAAATTCCATTTCTAAAATAGTTCACTACTATTAAAAAGACAGATTAATAGGTACCTTGGCCATACAAGAGCCTCTCTTGGTCATAGGAAAGGTCTTGGCTAAGGGAGCTATTTGAATTACAGACGCAGTTCTTGGCATCAACTATGTTTCTGCACTTCAGTTTCCTCATTCTGTCCCTTAAATCCTCAGGATGAGGTTTCAAAGTCTCAAGTAGATATGGGCACCTTATGCTTCCTTTATGATGGATGGTGGTGGAACCAAAGACCCTGCAACAATGCTGCCATGTGGCCATATCATTGGATGAATTTTTTTTTAAAGACAGAGAGAGGGAGGGAAAGAGACAGGGAGAGTGAGAGACAGAAAAAGAGAACCAATTTTATTTAGTTTTTCATCTGGCCTTTGTTTCTCTGACACTTAGTTGTGTATGTGGTGCTGGAGCTTGAACCCGCTCCAACTGCTGAGCCACACTGCTTCAGCCCCAATGGATGACTACTGAGAAGTGTTCTTCCATGATGAATTCCTCTATTCCATCTGTATGGAACCACTGTATTTGATAAATACCTTTAAATCAATAGTTTCAATGATCCTCAAAACCCTCATAAGTCAGGCACCATTATCCCAATTTTCCAGAGAAGAAAATTAGAATGCAAGAAGAGAGTAGGCTGAAATGGTACCAGAGGCCAGGGCTTATCTCAGGACACCACCTTGAATCTGGGCTGCTAGCCATTCCTTAGTCCCTTCTTATCTTGACACAGCCTTCCTCCCAGGTTAAATGAGCTTGTCTGGCATTGACTAACCTGTACTAAGGCTCCCCTGAGAATTAGAAGCCTACATGTTGGCTGAGAAGTAGGGGAAGCAGTGAAGGGAGTGGAAAATGATTCTCTCCTTCAAAGGATTCATGAAGAAAGTCAATGGATGCAGTATGATAAAACTTGGACTAATGAAATCTTAAAGGATTCTGGTCTAGAAGAAAAAAAAATATGTAGTCATGGTTTCCAAGTCCCTATTGCATCCAAATTACCTAAGATTGCTTTTTCATTTACTTAATTTTAGCTCTTGAGTGCTAATAGTTTCACAAGGTTCAGAAAATCAAAAGGAACCAAGGATTTCTAATGAGAAGTCTCCCTCCCAACCTCTATGTTCTTCATTTCCATCCTTGGAGGAAACAATTGTTATTAGTTTCTTGTCTATCAATGATTTTAACCCCAAATAAACAGAGCATATATTTTCCACCACATATTTTTTTTTTTTTAAAGAGAGAGAGGGACAGTGAGAGATACAGAGAAAGAGAGAAACAACTTTATTTAGTTTTTCACATGGACTTAGTTGCTCCAACACTTAGTTGTGTACGTGGTGCTGGGGTTTGAACCCGGGTCCTTGTGCTTGCCAGGGAAGCGCCGAAACCGCTGAGCCACCGCTCCAGCCCCTCCACCACATATTTTTATACAAAAGATAACATTTTAATTCACATGGTTCTTGACATTCCTTTCCCCCCTAAACAACATCATTTCATATTAGCATAGAAAAGCTTCCTATCTTTTTAATCTGTATTATTACATGCGTACATCATGATTTTTATCTAACCAAGACCCTATTACTAAATCATTAAATTGATTTTTAATCTTTTGCTGAACAAGCTGCAATAATTAACCTGGTGCAATGTATGCCTACACGAACCAAATTTCAGTATAAGCTCTCACACTACCTAGTCACGTAGCCTTGGGCAAGTGAGTTAGTATTTTGACCTTTTAGAAATGGGGGAAGTTTTGATGACCATTTGGTATAGCATTTTTCCATAAAATGTGCATGGAATGCTCTTCCCAAAGTGTGCATTCTGGAAATGGCATGTATTAGACTGAGAAGACCACAGTGATAAAACATGAATTAATTCAGAATTTCACAAATAACGGGTTCATTTTTTTTCAGGAACCAATTATTAACATGCTGTAGAATTCATGGTCCTTAGAATATACTTTGAGAAAAGAAACTTTAGTCTAGTTCCAACATCCTTTTATTTTATAGCTATGACCTCGAAGAGGTTTTTGGATATTCATCATCTAACACATGTTTGAACAGTATAGCTAAATAAATACTGTTTGACCTTCTTTAATCAGTCAGAGATCTGTCTAGGAAGAGAACAAAAATCTGTAAAACACATTTGGAAATATTTAAATAACAATAACGATAAAATGGATGAGACTGAGATAGGACATGATAAGACCACTGGAGTTCAGACACAGATAAAGGTCATTTAACATTTATAGAGGAACTGAGACTTAAAATGAGTTACAAAAGTGCAGAGGTATAAGGGTTAGACTTTCTAAGAAAATATAAACCATGCTCTTGAAATGAGTTTGACTAGGCCTCTAGTCTTTACCAGTCTTCCTTTAGTTCCCTCATTCAACAGACATCATCAAACACTGCTACGTCCAGGAACCATTCTAGGTACTGGGGATATAAGTAGTGAAAAAGACATTTTCTCTGATCTCATAGAATTTACATTCTAGAAGGGTAGAAGAGTGAAAAATAAACTAAGTATCTCACAATGGGGATAAGTGCAATGAGGAATAAGGATAAAGGAGTTACAAACAGTGTTGGGCTAGGGGAAAAGACTTCTCTTTTACAAAAGGCAGTCAGGGAAGGCCACATTGATAAGGTGACATTGGATCTGACCCCTGAAAGATGTGTTGCATCATGCTGATTTCTTGAGAAAGAGTATTCTAGGAAAAGAGAGAAGCAAATACAAAGCTCTAAGGTGAGAGGATGACTGTCAAGTTTTAAGGAACAGTAAACAGGTCAGAATAGAGCTTGGCAGTGGTAGGAAAGTGGTAGCAAGAGTTCAGGGAGCCAGTTAATCTGGGGCTTCTATGGGCCATCTTAAGGGCTTTGGTTCTTACTCAAAATCAATAAGGAGACAATGAAGGACTTCAAGCAGAGGAATAATTGGGTCATTTCAGTTGCTTAAAGAAATAGACGAAAGTCAGGAAATCAGTTAGGAGTCTATTGAAATAGTCTGGGAAAGAATGAAAAGTGTTTTGAATTTTAGGGATTTAGTGGAAATGGCTAGAAGTGTTTGGAATATGGATCTGTTTCAAGGACAGATTTAAGATTTGATGATGGGTTATCAGATGGTGGTGTAGGAGAAACTTCTACTCAAGAAGGGAAAATACTGAGTTCTGTTTTCCCCTGTTACTGTTTGGTCATGTGATTTTGAACCTTGACTCCACCTATGAAACAGAGTCATCTTGCTTGGAGTTAGAGGCCAACTGATCTCCTTAAGTGTCTTCAGTTCCAAGATCTATAAATTTGGTTTTATCTGTGCCTAAAAATTAGCACTCCACTATCTAGTCCTTTGTATTTTCATTATAGTTTCATGTTGAGAACTGTATCTTCCCCACTGTGCTATGAACTCTTTGGAAAAACAGATCTTGTCTCATATCCTTACATATCATACAATGCTTATCACCTGACAGTGAACAACCAATCCTCACGTCATATGTGCAGGGGAATTTTAGTGTTGAATTCAATTTGAAAATTGCTTTAGCAATTCTTTATCCCACAAGTATTTCTTTCACTTTTCATGTGGCTATTTCCAGTTTCAGAGAGCAAAAAGGAAAGGAAAAGAAGACGGAAATTCCAGTCTAATGGTATGTTGAAAAACATAGACTCATTACGAAAAACTTAGTAGAGAAGTTAAAAGTTTGGCATAGGAGCTCAAATCTAAGGAGATATGATGTTTCATAAGATGAAGGAGGGAATGAAAAATAATCCAAGGAGGGGAAAAAAAACCCCCAGAGCACTAGTATGAAAGTGCACACTTTGGAAAACAATCAATGCCTCAACTGAAGCACAGCATGCCAAGGGTGAAGGAAGCTTCTTTGATATAACACCATTTGTCTATTACCATCAGCCAAGCTATCCTTCATAAATGAAAAAAAAGTCTTTCTGAGATAAGCAAAAACTGTAGAAATTTATTGTCACCAGAAAAGTCTTATAGAAATTATGAAGGGAGCCCTATGCTAGAAACAAAGGGATGATAACTACTACTATGAAATACATGAGTGTACAAAATTCACTAGTAGAGCAGATCCACAAAAGAAAAAAGAATTAAGCCTTGATAAGGAAAATTACAAAATCCCCCAAACAAAAGAGTAATATAGGAACAAGGGTATGTAAAATAACCAGAAAAAATAAAAAAATAATAAATGTATGATTTTTACCAATAACCTTGAATGTAAATGGATTAAATTCTCAATGAAAAGATTTAGATTGTGTGTTAGTTTTTTGTTACAGTTACCAAAATCCCTGACACAAGCAACGTGGAAGAGGAAAGGTTAGTTTGGCTCATGATTTCAGAGATTTCAGTCTATGGTCCACCAGTTGCATTGTTCTGGGCCTAAAGTGAGGCAAATCATCATGGCAGAAGGGTGTAGTGGAGGAAAACTACTCAGCTCATGGCAGATAGGAACCAGAGAGAGAGAGGGGAAAGGAGAAGAGACAGAAGGCGGGGGGAGAAATAGGAGGAGGAGAAAGAGGATAAGAGGCCAGGACAAAAGATACCTTTCCAGGGCATGCTCCCAATGATCTACTACCTACATGCTATAGCTCTGCCATTTGTCAAAAATCCATTTAAATCATTAATCCATCAGATGGATTAATCCACTTATGAACTGAGAACCCTCATGATCCAATCATTTCTCAGGAGCCCCAATGTGAACCTTGCTGAATTGAGGATCATGCTTTCTACACATAAGACTTGGACATTTCAGATCCCTAATAGACTGGATGAATAGGTTGAAAAGAAAGATTCAAAATATGTTGTCTACAAGAAACACTTCACGATTAAAGACACATGGAGACTGAAAATGAAGGAATGAAAAAGATATATCATACAAATGTAAACCCAAAGTAAGAAGTAGTAGCTATATTTCTTTTAGTTAAAATAGACTTTCTATTGAAAACAAACCAGAAGAAGAGGAGGAGGAGGAGGAGGAAGTGGTGGAGGAGGAGGAGAAGAAGGAGGAAGAGGGGGAGGAAGAAAAGGTGTAGTAGTAGGAGGAGGCAAAAAAAAAAAAGTCACCATATAATGATAAAAAGGTCAATTCAACAAGAGGAATAACAATCATAAATATGTACGCACCCAACAATGGGGGAACCAATTATCTAAAGTGAATATTGTTAGATTTAAAGGGAGAGACAGATTTTAACACAATAATAACTGGAGACTTCAAAACCTCACTTTCATCAATGGACAATCATCCAGACAAAAATCTGAAAAACAGAAGCAAAACTCTACTAAAGATCAAATGGCCCTAACAAACATTTACAAAGTATTTTACACAACAGCTGCTGAATATACATTCTTACCAGCATATGGAATATTCTCCAAGACAGATCATGTTAGGCCACAAAACAAGTCTCTACACACACACACACAAAAATTAATCGTATGTATCTTCTCAGGCTAGAATGGAATAAAACTAGAAATTAACCACAAGAGAGACTTTAGACATTGTATCAATACATGGAAATAAAGCAACATGTACTTAAATGCTCATGGGGTCATTAAAGAAATCAAAAGGGAAAAGACTTCTTAAAACAAATGAAAATGGAAACACAACAAATGAAAACCTATGGGATAAAACAAAGCAGCACTAAGAAAGAAGCTTATACCACTAAGTGCCTACCATTTTTAAAAAAAAGAAGAAAAAGCCAAGAAAAAGAAAGATGGGAAATAACTAAAGATGCAACTCAGGGAACTAGAAAGAAAAAAACACACACCAAAATTGGTAAAATTAAGAAATAACAAAGATTAGGGCAAAAATAAACAAAGCAGAAACTCAAATAACACAAAGGATCAGGAAAAAAGAGTTCTTTGAAAAGAGAAACCAAATTGTTAGTCTTTGGCTAGGCTAAACATGAATAAAAGAGAGAGGACCAAATAAACAAGAGACATTGCAACCATTACTACTGCAATGCAATGAATCATTGGGGTCATTCTTAACAACTGCACACCAAAAATTCTGAACACCCAGAAGAAATGAATAAAGTTCTAGACACATATAAACCTACCAAAATTAACTATGAATATATAGAAAGCTTTAACAGACTAATAACAAGTAATGAGCTTGAATCAGTAATAAAAAGTCTTCCAAGAAAAAAAGCCCAGGACAAGATGGCTTCACTTTTCAAGAATTAGCACCAATTATTTCCAAATATTCCAAAAAATTAAAGAGATGAAACCCTTCCAAACTGAGTCCATGAGGCCAGCATTACCCTGACACCAAAACAAGACAAGGACACAATAACAAAGAAAACTACAGATAAATATCCTGATGAATGTAGATAGAGAAAATCATCAAGAAAATCTAGCAAAAAAAAAATTCAACAGCACATCAAAAATATTATACACTATTATCAATTGAGAGTGACCTCAAGGATGCAAGAAAGGTTTAATATATGCAAATCAATAAATGTAATATATCACATCCACAGAATAAAAGACAAAAATTATATGATCATCTCAATAGATGAAGAAAAAGTATTTGATAAAAGTCAACATTATTTTATGATAAAAAACCTTTAACAGGAAATAAATGGGTGGAGAGGAGCCAAGATGGTGATCTGAAGAGAGATGGCTTCCCCAGTGGCTGTGAGACTGGATGGGAAATCCCTAGTTCTTCTCAAGTATTTTGAGGTGTGTTTGGGGTACTAGCATCTTGAAACCCCAGTCCTAATTTGCTCAGTGGATTTGAGGAGCAGAGACTTGGGAGATACAAGTGGAGAAAAAGAGGGATTTTTTCCATCCTGGCTGGGACATGGCATGTGGCCGTCATTGTTTAGATTGGGTGTGGGAGTGAGGGAGGAGTCTAGCAGCTGGTGAACACATCACCACCGAGAAGCCTCTGTGCTTTAAAGATAGTGCAACTGCAAATTCACATTCCACACTTACACTCCGTCTGGTGGCGAGATCAGTGTCTGGAAGCTGCCCACAGACAAGCCTAGTGGAGCAGGCTGCCCAGCGGCAGCAATGATGGTGGTATGTGAGCCCAGCAGCCTCCATCTTTAATGCCGTAGGAGGTGTCCACACTCTGGACCAGGGCTGGCTCTCTCTGGGACCGCAAAGCAGGCTCCAAAAACTGCAACTGGAGTCGGCCAGAGAACACAGGCTGATCCTAGAAGAGAAGGCCTGGAACAGGCCCTGCCTCCACTTTGCGTAGGGGATTTTGGGTTTCTGGAATAAAGGGGAGCATTGCTCAGCCCTAGCCACCACCACCTCAGCCAAAAGGATTACATTACAAGTTAAACACACTGAATCCTTTGCCCCAGCACAAAAATCACAGAAGTCAGTTTCGGCAACCACCAGCAGAGGGAGCATTAAAAGTATCTCATAAGACTTTTGACTTTCAGATCCCCTGAAAGTCCTAACTAAGAGACCCTGCCTCTGAAACCCATATGGGCAGTGAACATCTCCTCCCAAAGGGATCAGAGACACTCTTACTGACTATAGTTCCAAGTTTTTATTCTTAAAAGAAACTTCTCTCCAGTTGAAGTCCAGAAAGCCCATAAATATATGAGAAAATGCTCTACATCATTAGCTATAAGAGAAATGCAAATCAAAACTTCAATGAGATACCACCTCACTCCTGTTAGAGTGGCAAAAATGAAAAATACAAACAACAACAGATGCTGGAGGGGCTGTGGGAAAAGAGGAACACTACTACACTGCTGGTGGGACTGCAAACTGGTTCAGC
>PVKS010007540.1:0-72420 GCA_004027875.1 Aplodontia rufa | reverse complement strand
ACAAATATTATCTAAAAATCAAGCAAGTGTCCACACCGCATACTATATGAGTGATTAAGGAACATGTTTTTCTACTTCTCATTTTGCCTTTGTTGTTAAATAGTTTAAGTTTCTACTTCTTAGAACTTAGTAAGGACACATAACTATTTTTGTAAGGTTACTAATAGTAAGGTGACAACAATATAATTTTAGTTAATTTAGAACTGTAATACAATGCTAATTGCTTGCTTGGAAAAGGGCACTAAAGCTAGACTACCAAAAGCAGAAAATTTCCTAGTAAAATGCTTGTGCAAAAACTTCTGAGTAAATATAGAAAGCTGACCTTAATGTACTCTTTAAGTGTAACACAGGTAGAGGGTGTAATGTCTCAAAAAAAAAAAGACATTTACGGAAAAAGAAAAAGAAACATTGTGGTTAATGTGTCAAGGAAGTATGTTGTATTGATGGCTAATGACAGGGATTACCGAGAAATTTCAAAAGAAGTCAAATGTAAGAAAACAGTTAATGAAAGTGTTGTTTTGCTACCTGTATGAAAATACATCACAATAAAGAACAGACGGCATTTTGCTCAAGCAGGGAACTGTGTCTGCTTGCAACTTGTACTGGAGGTTTAAGATGTTCCTCCAAGAGTTCTTCTGGGGCTGGCTCCCAGCAAGGAATGATGTGTTGGGGGTTGATATATCTTGTTATAGGACCCAAAGAGGCTAACACATGTTGGGGAATCAGTTCCCTACTTGAATGGTAGTGATGCAATGAACAGCCTTCCAGAATAAGGTGGCAACACCAATCACGTCAGACTTTTGGGTGACGTCCCAAATCAAGCAGCAGAAACATTTACTTGAAGGTGAGTTAGAGCAATACAGCAACACATTGAGAAGTAGAATGTACTGATGCTGGTGAGCAGTAGACTCAAATTTGGGACAAAAGCTTTCCAAACAATTCTGATGGATACTTCTTATTGATACAGTGGAGGAGAGCCTTGAAAAGAAGGGACTGAAGTCCCTCATTAATGTGGCCCATGAAGTTGGGGAAATGCAAGTTACAGACAGTGATCATCTCACTGATACAGACAAGTGATGTCTGTGTCCTTTGGCTATTATCATGTAGTAATCAAGAGGGTTCCAATCTAGAATAGAGGTGATAATGAGTATATGCATTGGGGAATTGGGGTGTCTAAGCTCTTGGGGCTTGTTTTTTCTCTTCAGCAGTCTTCCTCCTTCTGGATGCATGACACTGAGTAATCTAGCTACTTCCATGACACAGTTACTACAAGCTTAAACCTCTGATACTGGAATTTGAAGGTCTTCAGGTTTATATTTTGTGAATGTTGGGTATTTGGAAGTGGAGGACCAGGCGAGAGTTATAAGTGTGTGTGTATGTGTACATGTATTCGTGTGTAGGGAGTGGTGTTGGGGGACTGATATGATTGTGTTGTGTGGGATGTTCCAAGAGTGAGAGAAATGGATTTGCTGGCAGAGGGCAGCCTAAGAACTGAGGATGTGACTGTCTAGCAGCCAGAAGCCTGGGATGGCAAGATACCCCAGGATAAACTTGTTTTCCTAACAAACCTCCTTGAAGTTGTTTTTCTGCAAGCTACCCTCAAGAGCATGGACCTGTGTGATAGAGAGGTGAGAGGTGAAACTTACTTCATTATAATATCATTAGCTCCACCCAGAGAAGAGGTGGAACTTAACTAGGAAGTATGAAGGAGCAAGTGCCTATGCAGGATTGTCCCTGCCCACGCATGTGATGACACCTTTGCCCTCCTGCACATGCATTCCCTGCACAAATACAGGAGTTTGCAGCTCAGCTGTGGGGGGTTATGCCTCTGGAAGTGATTCCCTGTGCTCTTCTTATTTTTGCTGCAAATCAGTTTTGCTGTGTGCAACAAATATATTTGGTGTTCAGTTTTGATTAGATTCCCACCAAGAGGGGGATCCATTGAGTGGGCTGTCAGGTAAGATGCTCAAAGAGAAAAGTACATTGGAACTGAGGTGTTGTGGAGTGAATTCCAAATCCCACACTCTGCCAGACACAAGCACTTCCTTCCTCCCTTCCTTGGGCAGCATATTTGTAATCCCAGCACACCTTCTGCCCTGGGCATCTCAATCCTGGTGCAGAGGCTAGTGAAGTTGGGACCAGAGTTCTTAAAAGATAGAAAATGTCTTCGTGTGACCTGTCCTTCCTTTGAGAAAAGAGTATTTTTTCATGTCCTGCTTTGATTCTTCTGCTTCAGGCTTTGAACTCTGAGCTGCTCCTTGCTCTAAAGGAACCCAGATAAAGGTACATTTTGATAGTCAGCTGCAGAAGGGGAAGATCCTCCCTTATTTGTTTATTTATTTGTTTCATGTGAGGGGCATATTTGTTTGCCTTGTTTTGAAAGCAGTAGAAAGGTGCAGCAAACACAGGCCTTAGGGATGGTAATAGTCTCCTACATGTGATGAGGAACTCTGCAGTTTTGCTTAAGCGGAGACTATAAATCATCAGGGATTTACTCCTAGGGAGGAATGCTAATGTTTTTGAGAGGTCTGTGTGAGTGGAGATTAGCAGCTCAGCAGGGGTTTTAGCAGGAAGGGAGAGGGTTGTCCCTGTGTGCCCTATGGCCTCTCAGATAGGAAGGGACTCTGCGCAGTATTTTCTTTTTTTCTGCTTTCAAGCTCAACATGTTCAAATTTTGTGGCCATTAGGAACTGTTCCAGCAGTGTATTTTGCTGATGGAAACAAAAACTCATGATTTTTCCCACGTAAGATCTAAGAACCTTTCTAGTTAAGGTTCCGGGGGAGGGCAGGCCTTGCACACTCCACCTGCACACTGGCTCTGAGGTAGGCATCCTTTTTTTCCTTGCTTCCTCCCCTCCACTCCATCTCACTTTCTTCTTGATCTTTCTTCTTCCCCCATTTCCTCCCTTCTTCTTTTTTTAAAATCACTTTTACCTGAACATTATAGAGAAACAAGGCACACAAATGATTTTTTAAACAATGTAAACATTTCACTTAATTTTGTCCGATATTTCCTATTTTCAGAGAAAAAAACATTCTGAATCTGAGATTTCAGACCAGGTTTGTGGGAAGAATCATGCTAATAGGATTTAGCTTAATAGCAGAGCAATTGCCAAAAAAAAAAAAAAAAAGAAAAAGAAAAAAAAAGAAAAAAAAAAGAATCATGCTAAGGACCTCTTTGGGATCTCCCTGGAGAGGTGTAGATCATATTCTAAAGTCCTAGGGTCCTTTTCCCAGGAGGTAGAGGTGGAGGCTCAGCAGGGGCTGAATTGGTATGAAATCTTTAGCCAGAGTCATAAGTGTTGTCTTGTGGTTAATTTGGCTTCCTTAGGAGATGAAAATAAGGTGTTAGCTGGAGCCACAGTGCTAGTATACAAGGAAATCAAGGCCACTGGGGTTGGCTCATGGCAAACATGTTTATGAATGAGCATTTTTTGGTAGAATATGCATATTTTCAGATGCTATTCTTACGGTTTGGATGAAAGGTGTCCCCCAAAAGCTCATGTGTGAGACAATATAAGAAGGCTTAGAGGAGAAATGATCGGGTTATGAAAACCTTAATCCAATCAGTGAATTAATCAGGTAGGGCGTGGCTGGAGGAGGTGGGTTGTTGGGGGGTGTGTCTTTCGGGTGTTTGTTTTGTATCTGGCAAGTGGAGTTTCTCTCTCTGCTTCCTGGTTGGATGCCTTGAGCCACTTACCTCTATCACAGGCTCCTGCCTTGATGTGTCAGCTTTACCTCCATGAGTCCTGAGGAGTGGAGCCAGCCATCTATGGACTAAGACCTCTGAGACTGTGAGCCCTCAACTAAGCTTTTCCTCCTAAAATTGTTTTTGTCAGGTCCTTGGGTCACAGTAATGAAAAAGCTCACTAAAACACTTATGCTTCATATCTACTTACAGATGGAGTTCAGTATAATTATGCTCTAGGAGGCTGGCACCTTGTTCAGTCTTTTCAACTACCTGGACGGGTTGCTGGCTGTACTTGGTGTTGTTGCTGCTGCTTGAGGCTCTTTCCCCAAGTCTTATCAGATGAAGGACCCTGTACTTCACAACTTCCCTATACCAAACTTTGCTTGGTATAACAAACAATATAAAACGAAGCAACTTCTCCTCGTATATCATCCAAGAGAAAATATAAGGTCAAGCCACAGTGTTCTCTACTGAAAATAATTTCTGAATCTGTTAGACATCTTTGTATCTTTCCTCTGGTGTTCAGCATTTTAGGCCTAGGTTTTCCCTAAAAGTGGTGTCTGAGAGCCACCTATATCAGAGGCAGCTGGTATGTTGATTAAAATGTTCACTTCCTTGGTCCACCTGTCAAAGGAGAAGACTTTTCTTCAAAGAAGGGTTTGAGGAGTTCCTGGACTAGCAGGACCAGTGTGGTTCTTGATATATGTGATGGGAAATAATTTCAGCAAGTGCCAGTACTTACAGGTCTTTTTCAGGACTATAAATACATATTCAGGGGAAAATGGATGCAATCTCAAGAGACACTTTTGGGGGTAAAGCAAGGAGTATGCATTCAAGGGAGAATGCAGACAATCTCCAGAGGGAGGAAGAGGAACTCATTTGTGTGGGTTGCTAGCATTTAAAGAGGACTACTTCCACGATGTGGACTAGAGGAGAAGCTGCACAATTTCGTGCCATTTTTTCCCTGTGCTTATGCATTGCCCCAATGCTACGGGGGACTGGGTCAAGAGTGTGGGCCAAGGGCATGTCACTCAAGAGTTGCAGTTTTGTTGCTTTCTGCATTTCAAAGATTCATGGGTGCTCCCTGACTTTCAATGTTTTTTGGGTACTTCTTTTGAGACTTAGCATTTCTCCCTTTATCCCAAATTCCTCACACCAAATTAGATGGTGAAATGGGGTGAGGGAACCCTGGGGTTGATTTTCATTCATGTTTATGTTCAAACTACACTGCTCCTGACAAGAAGTTGTGACAGGGAAACCAACATCAGCACTGCATTCTCTAGTATTATTTTTCAGTGCTTGGCACAGTGCCTGGTGTATACGAGGTGTGTGAAGAATAACAAATGTGTGGCATCCAGTTCCCAAGCATGTGTTCATGTAAGCTTCTGTCTACCTTCTCTCCACTTCAGGTGCACAGCAGGTTCATTCTTTCTTGTGCTGAAGAAGAATGGAAATGTAGAGCACAACACAGTCAGGAGGCCCTGCCTCTCCTTGCTTTTATTTCTGTCTGTCAGGAAGGCAGCCTAGGTGTCATTGGAGGAGACATTGGAGAGGGGGTGTTATTAAGGAAAATAGAATCAGAAGGATTTTTCCAAGACTCAAATGAAATGCCTTGGTGCAGGGAGTAAGGAGAAATTCATGGCTTTCACAGTGCTTTGTCAGTCATCAAGAATATAAACAACAATAAATGCTGGAGGGGATGTAGAGGAAAAGGAATACTTTTACACTGTTGGTGGTACTATAACTTAGTATAATCACTATGGAAATCAGTATGGTGCTTCCTCAAAAGACTAGGTGTGGAACCACCATATGACCCAGCTATACCACTCTTCAGTATTTATCATAAAGCATTAGAGTCATCATACTATAGTAATAAATGTATATCCATATTTATAGCATAATAGACAAAGTATGGAACCAGACTAGGAGTCCGTCTATATATGAAGAGATAAAGAAAAATGGGGTATACATACATAATGGAGCTTTATTCAGCCATAAAGAAAAATGAAATTTTTTCATTTGCAGGAAAATGGATGGAACTGAAGACCATTATGTTAAATGAAAGAAGCCAAATTCAGAAGGTCAAGGGACATATGTTTCTCTCATATGTGAAAGGTAGGGAGGAAAAAGAAATGTGTGTGTGTTTGTGGGATGACTGCATGAAAATCGAAAATCAAAGGGAGCTCTGAAGACTAGAGGAAAGGAAATGGAGTGGGTGGTGTGGAAGGAGGGGGGAGGTTCTAGGGAGGGATATTAGACAAATTATATCATTATATTGTGTGCATCTACTTTATATGTAATAACATATGTACTGTAAGATCAGGCGTGTGTTACCAAAAAGCAGTCAGCCCTAAAAATGGCTTTTAATGGGAATTGGCTCTCCAGCAAGGTTCACAGATCTACCAGAGTGAGGGTGGGCCAGGAAGTCACCGCATTCATCTGGGTGGTGCTTTCATAGTCTAGGGTAGGTGGGGGAAGGCTTGAGGCTTCAGTGTCCTCTTGGGGTTGGCCGGGGACTCTGCTGGTTGACAAGAGGCGAGTGCAAGGCGCCCTTGTGGTTTATCTGCCAGTGCCTGATTGGGTATTTCTTCACATGCAAGGATTGCCTGATGCCCTGACCCATCCAGCCACCTGAAACCGACCTAACATGTACAACTATAATGGACCAATAAAAAATGTGGAAAGAGAAAAAGAAAAAAAAATTAAATGTAAAAAGAAAAAAAAATCAATGCCTATAATGTATCAGTTTCCTGAGATTTTTAAAACCCAAATGTGGCAGCAGGAAGACCAAGTTCAAAATTTGATGCCTGGAATGAACATTTCCATAGTGCCTACCAATTTCTTTTTCTTTTCTTTGTTTTTTTCAGGGCTGAGGACCAAACTTAGGGGCCTTGTGCATGCTAGGCAAGCACTCTGCCACTGAGCTAAATCCCCAATCCCTGCCTACCAATTTCTACAAGCTATTCTAAGTGCTGTGGACATATTATCTCATTTAATCATCACAACATCTCTGTCAGGAAGCTACTATTATTATTCTCATTTTACAGATAGGAAAACTAAAGCTTAGAAAGGTCAACTAATTTTTCTCAGGTGACCTGGATAATTTGCAGAACTAAAATTGAATCTAGGTCACATGATTCAGTAGGTCCTATCATAGCCAGGACATTTCGGTGGAGTTTAAGAATGGTTTAAAGAGGATGGTCAGTTCTCAGAATGATTGAAGCTAGATGATGTGGGCACAGAGTTGAAGTTATGATAACCTGCAGACAAAAGAGAAATATGTCATATTTTTTAACACCTCCACTTGCAGCTGAGATTTATGTTGGCCTTAAATCAAAGAATTGCAGTCTGTTAAACTTTCCTCATGATTATCTCCTGAAGGGAGCAAGTTTTATCTTTTTGGAAGCCCCTGATGTGAAGCATAAAATTGGAGGTCAGGAAGCACCAAATGCCTGGGCAAGTGGGCATACTTCCCTCTGACCTTCATCTTCATTATAGCTGAGAAGCTGGGACTTGCCACAGGGATGGGCACTTGCTTTCCTCATCTGTAGGTGAATGCCTTAGGCTGAGACAAGGATGTGGGCATGAATGGTTTGCTTGCTAAACTTCATGTATCAGTGAGATGCATGCAGACGAGAAGGAGACAGCACAGGGAGCATTCATGAGCAAATTGCGGGCAAGTGACATTCATGTAGTTTGGGGCCTTTAGGAGATGATAAGGACTGCAGAGTTGTCCTATGTGAGGGTCAAGAAGGCTGGGTATGTGTCTTGTAATTTTCTTTTATCTTTTTGTTTGCTTGAGGGCTGCTATTGATACCAGTTTTATGGAAGTTAGGTTTGTATCCCTGGAAGAGGAAAAAAGAAACTGAGGGACACTGAGGCAAGCATAGTACACAGGATTTAAGAAAACAATAGAAAGCAAAGCATAGGGAAAAGAGCAGACTTCCCCCAGAGTGGGAGAAGGGTGTTAGATTGGCTTTCAACCATTTCTAGAGGCCCTGCACTTATAGCAGGGAGTACCCCTGATGAGAGACCTCAGTTTCTTGATTGAGTGGATAGACATGACTGGAAACTGAAGATCAGATTAACATTCTTTCTGCTAAGGCAGAGAGCAATTGACAGCAAAGCCTTTCCCCTGAGTCTTGAGTCTGGCAGCCATATGGCTGACAGGGTCCTGGTATTTTGGTAGAGAGAGTTCATAAAATGGAGTAGAGAAATCCTATAAAAAAGTGATAGAGCAATTGTTCATTTTACTCACACTTCTGAAGATCTCGAATAAATCCCTGTAATTGTAACACAAGGTAGCTGGGTGGGTTGTTTTGTAACTTGGAGGAATGAAATTCATGGACACAGGGTCAGACAGATCAAAGTAATAGGATTTAGATTAACAGAAAGGAAGCAGAATTCCCAAAGAGGGAGGGTTCCCAAGAGATGGATACCTTGAGGGATTTTTCTTTGAAGAGAAGAATGTGAAAAGTTAAGCAGTTTGGACAAAGAGAAGATCTGAAATAGAGGAACCAGGCCTGGAGTGGAGGCCTGGCATAGGGAACCTTGGACCATTTACCATTATGGTGGAGAGTTTTTAAGACCTCTGATAATTTGGGAGTCGAAAGTGCCATTTTGAAACCAGTGACTATTATTGTCCAGCTTGTATTGGAGACAAGCAATATTGCATAATAACATCAGTCTTTCAGGTTTGACTGTCTTGGAGACATAGGGTCTGGATATGTTTGGGAAGGCACCCCAAAGGGGGTATCTCAGGGAAGCTTTGGTGGGATCTGGCCTGTGCTAGAAAAGATGGAGTGATGAGGGCCCCAAAGGACTCTCGTAGAGAGAAAGCCAGGAATCCGGAGGAGTCAGAAGGAGTCACTCACCCAGTAGGTTATGGCTGGTGGTGGATGTGATGTTCAGGAATATGAACGGTCTTTACTGGAGCCACCAGAGGGAGAGGTGGTAGAGAGAGAGGGAGAAGGAGGGAGAGAGAGAGGTAAACCTGGTGGAAGTCAAGGGAAGGCCCAGAGGAGCCATCCTTGATGGGAATTTAGAGTCTTTGAGATAGACTTGAATAGGAGAATGGTGTGAAGTTATTATTGGTTGAGAAGTGTCCCATATCAAAGGGTTGATATGGGGAAGGGGAGGGTTGTTGAAGGCTTGGGGAATGCAGGCACAGTGTTTGGTAGTGGTTTCTAAGGGAGTAATAGTAATAGTAATAGAAGCTTTGAGTTTGTGGATGAGGTAGACATGGATAAGGGGACCGAAACCTGGACGGGGCCCTCAATTCCCTCCATCTCATGGAGAGGAAACATATTGAAGTTGGTTTGGTGGGATTTTGAGAGGGTAATTGGAGGGTAAGGAAGAGAGGGTGGGGAGGGTGGAGAGTGAGTGGCTTGGGGAGGGGCTGAGGGTGGAGATTGGGGTGGTCTAGGACTATTAGGAGAATGGGCCTGAGTTTGGAGGGGGAGGATGGGAGAGTGGAGCTGAGAGAAGTTCTGGTGGATCTGAAAATGAGGAAGAAGATGCAGAAGAACAATGGGGGAAAGGTGTGGGCCCCTCCCTGGAGAGGAGAACTTGGGCCCTAGAGCAAAGGGGGAGGGGAATGAGAGCACAGATCCCCCCAAAAAGCCTAAATATAAGGATTTTTGACCATTTCCCATGTCCAGCAACAGTAATTGTCCAAATCAATGAGGATTTGAAAGTCAGAAGTTCCTTCTGGAGGCCATTTTGAGCCATCATCTAAAACGTACTGAGGCCAGGCCACAGTTAAGTAAAAGAGCAGTCACTTACAGTGTAAGTTTTGAGAGAGTCCTGATTTAGTAAAATTAAGGTATAGACAACCCAAGGGAGTCTTGGGGGTCTAGGAAGGACTTGGGGTTTCCCATGGCCTTTCAGTATTACTCGGGGGCAATCAGGAGCAGAAAGAGGCGTACCAAATTCTGGTCCTACTCGCCTGAGGAATGGGAAACTGGTGAGCTGGAGACTGGGACCCTTGCAAGGAAGGAAAGGATGAGATAGATATTAATTGTAAACTAGTGATCAGTGGGATGTTATGGAAAATTACCAGAAGCCACTCAGCCAGAGACCAAACCCCCTACTCACTACAGGCTTAGGCCCTTATCACAGGATCCCTACCCTACTGAGAAACAGTTTAATTTCCACCTAATCAAAAACCCGGTTCAACCAGAAAAACCTTGGCCAATGCTCCCCTCATTCCCTCTATATCTATCCCAGGCTATAAGGAGCAGGTGGGTCCCAGACTCCACTGGGCCTCCTTTTACAGGTTTCTCCTCTCCATGTGTTACTGTTGAGCCGCTACGCTTCTCTCTTTCTTTCCTTCATTTTTCAACTCTTTCCTTACACAGGCACTTAGGAAAAGTGCAGTATCCCATGCTGCGAGGAGGCCCTTTAACAGGAACTTTTGGCCAACAGAGGCAGCCAGCTCAAACACCCCAAAGGGAGAACCAGCTTCCTTACCAACTCTGTTCCCTTCTGCCTTCCTGTGTGGTCAAAGCCAAACCTGAATCAAAGAAATCCTGCAGATTCAGGGGCTCAGAGCAAAGGAGAGTGGTAAAGAGGGGGTATAAAAGAGCTCAATTAAACATCCAAAAATTTAAATCTTTCACCTGCCTAAGCCTTTTCAAAACCAGGAAGTGGGTGGGCTACTCTGTAAAGAACCAGGTAGTAAATATATCTGTCTTTTCAAGCCATACCATCTCTCTCACAACTACTCAACCTGACTTTTGTAGTGAGAAAAGACACAAAAAGGAAACAAATGGATGAAGGAGTGTGGCTGTGGCGGTGTTCCAATGAAACAACACTTACAAATGTGCTGTCTACAACTCTATCTCACGTCACACTGCACCAGATCAGTATGCCTAGAATCTCCTTGCTCTCTGTCAACTATGGGCCAGTAGCATGGGCATTACCTGGAGCTCCTTGCAAATGCAGAATCATAGATCCCGTCATAGCCCAGTCTGAATCCTTTGCATAGATGCCATTCATTCTTCTTCTTTCCCCCAGTAAGACATGGAGCACCTTTTTCTACCCTTGACAAATGTCTTGATCTTAATTTTGTCCTAGGAAAAGTGAAAGGGACCTGGAAAAAAAGTTTTTTTCACTAGGCGGCTTAGAGTGGCACTACTCTCACTGGGCAGTCCTAGGGGCAGGTGTGGTTGATGTGGGAGTCTTGAGATGAGGCTGGATTCTCTGTTCTCAGTGTCCCATGAATTTGGGTTGGCTACAGAAATTCTGTGACCAAAGTAGCCCATTTCTAGTGTTTGCAGTTATTCCCAGTTAGAACTGGGAATTTGGCCTGACTGCAGGTTTCTGCAGCGGAAATAGTGTTAGCAGCTACCCAGCTAACAGCTGGGTTTTTCTTGCTAATGTTGAGCAGTGTGTTGCAGCTCTTGGTGTGGAAATACACCCAGGGAATTTGGGGCCAGTCTTCTGGGTTCTTGTCTCGTGAATATGAAGAATAAAATCCATGGACAACCACAGAAGGGAAGAGTAAAAAGACTAACATTTATTTAAGGAAGGAGCGCAGAGTCTCCCCAAGGGGCAGGGAAATGGAAACAGGATACCATCTGATGTGTGTTAGGCCAGGGGTTATATCCGTTTGAGTATGATTAAAGTTCATGTAAAGCAGACATTGAGAAAAGCACCAACATCATTGGTTGGTGTAAAACAAGCATTGAAGCTAAGCACCAAAACCATTGGTTAAAATCTGTGCAAAACAGGTAGCAAACCTTCCTAGTTCTCATCTGTGTCCACCCCCACTTCTTAGTTTTCCTGCCTCTTTGACAAAGGAGTTGCTCATTCAGGTGAGCTTCATGGTCCTTTGCATTTGAAAGCCCTAAGCATGCATGTTAATCCCTGGCTTCTAGGTGTGGTTGAATGGGGCCCATTGTCCTGACTACCTAACCATTTTACTATCTATCCTAATCTGTCTCTTGATGATGAAGCCAGTTGCATAAGAACCTGGAGAGCTTCAGGGGAAGACTTTGCCTGAAGGCTTCCTGAAATGCATAGGATAGCCCCCACCCCAGACCCCTTCTCTGCACTGTCGCTACTCAACTTCATCCGTCTTCTCTCTTTATTACCTCTGAATTCTACTCAGGAAGTACCTCTGCAGCCCCAAATTTCAGCTACAAAGAGCCTGATTCTTCTCTGATGTTTGAAAAACCAAAACCCCCTGCTCATTGGGGATAAGAAGCAATGTTTGCCATGTGTCCAGGGTATCTTTGACTGGAGGTCCACCTTATAATCCTTCATGGTAAGTAAAGGAAGGCAGCAAAGGGCTGCCAACGTGGGTGGTTTTCCATAAGAACAGGTGGCACTCCCCCACCCTGGAGATCCCTCTCCTACCTTCTTCACCTCCTCTATGAATTAGTGGTTTTCTGTTTTCTACTTTCTGACTCAAGGAAATATTCACATTTCTGTTGTTCAAGAATTACCTACATACTAGACCTGCTTCTGGAAGACACCTCTGGGTCTGGAGGAACCGTGGAAGGTATTGGATTTTATTGGGTGACCCAGTGAGAAAAACAGCTGGGTGGGTCTGTTGTTGATCACACATCAGGGTTAGAAAGGAAACAACTCTGACCATCCTGCTGCAACTGTTCTAACCTTATTTTCCTGTAATGGAATTATAGAATCTTAGACTGAAGAAACAAAGCTTACCTCATTTGTTACTTTAGCACCGAGGATTACTAGCAAGGCCTAGGGATGTGATGCAGCTGTTGACCATAGATAAAAAACAGCAGTTTTTGTACTTGAAATTATTTCACAAATGCATTCCAAATGTATTCAAGAGCCCCCATGGACTAATACAATCAGCATCCCAGAGAGGGACTATGTCTGACACAGGATGGCTATGTCCTCACTAGCAGTCCCATGAATTTGGTAGTGTAGGAGGGCCTCCCTGTTTGGTTCAACCCTTTTTCCCCATTAAATACGGCCACCAGTTCCCTGGAGATAACTCTGATAAGAAGTTGTGTGAGGGGCCTGAGAGAGCCAGAGAGACTGATTGAGAGCAATTGAAATACAGATTTATCACAGCTATTGACATCTGAGAAGGGAATCTTATGGCTTTGGTTGGAGAAAATGTATTTTCCAGCTTGACTGAGCTCAATTTTCTAGGGTTGTAGGCACTAGCTCTGTTTCAATCAAATATGTTATTGCCTCACATCCAGAGGTGAGCAGACAAGCCAAGAGAAAATCATGTTTATTTTTTACTGGTCATACAGCTTCATTAAAAAGTAGTGATGGTAAAGTTACCCAGGGATTGCTTGGTAACTGAGTCTTTACCATGCCTGGCCTGTGCCTGCTCCATTATCAAAGCATATCTAGTCGACTTGTGGGGGAAATGGCCACCTATTTATTTAGGTCAGAGGGAAAGAGAATTTTATTTATTTTTTTCATTTGGTTATTGTTTTTCTGACACTTAGTGGTGCATACGGTGCTGGGGTTCAAACCCAGGTCCTCATGTGTGCCAGGCAAGCACTCTACAGCTGAGACACGGCTCCAGCCTCTCCACTAATGTTTTGAAAAGTATGTTTGTTGGGGTGGGGAGATAGTATTGTAATGACAAGACATTTGGGGATTTTTAGGATAACCAACCCATTTCTCTAAGAATGGAGGCTTGATCTAGCCACCTTTACCCATCTGAACAGCATGAACTTCCTTCCAAGGCTGAGAAATAATCTGAAAAAACTTCGCAGATATATCTTGTAACAGATACCTGGAACATCCATCCACATCTCTTCACCCCACTTTGTTCAGAGCCAGTGATGTGGGAGACAATTCCAAGAGAATGCAGACAGACTCTCCTTGTGATCGCTTGTGCTTAAGCTTGCACTGGGTACCTCTCTTTCTGATCCAGGACTTTTCTAATGGTACAGCCCAGAGAAGAGGGATGGGAAACAGGTTAAATAACCTCCTTTCTCCTCCTGAGATGGTAATTCTGGAAGCATTCTGTGTGTTTCTCAGCAGGTTCCAACAGAACTAAGTCCCTTTTGCTAACAGAGATGGCTCTACCTTTGCACCCTGGTATATCCTCTTTTGCTCTCCAGACTCCCACATTCCATTTCCTGAGATCACCTCCCAAAAAACCATCCCAGGCTTAATTCTCTTTTCAAGTTTTTCTTTTGGTAAGACTTATTGTGGCTATATATTTAATTTTAAACACTTATTATCTGGACTGGCTCTATCTCCAGATGTATTTTTGTAATTTCAAGAGAAGTTTGATTTCTTTTTTCTTTTCTCTTTCTTTTTTTTTTAAGAAAGAGGGGACAGAGAGAGAGAAAGAGAGAGGCAATCTTTATTTAGTTTTTCATGTGACTTTCATTCCTTGGACACTTTGTTGTGCATGGTGCTGAGGTTTGAACTCGCTTTCTTGCACTTGCCAGGCAAGTGCCTTAACCGCCGAGCCACCGAGGTTTGATTTCTTATAGGGCAATGGGTACTAAATGATTCTGATTACAAAGTTACCTGGCATTTATTCAGTGTGTACTATATAACATATTTACATAAAATGATTTGGGGGAATAAAAAGAAGTTTACATATTATAGTATATAAGAAGTAAATGTAATATAACAGAAGAATGAAGTAAAAAAAGATAAATGGGAATGATTTGAGAGAGATGGCTTTTTTTTTTTTGCTTGACTTGCATGTATTCTGGTTATGGTCGTTCTATTTTTTCTGTGCATAAACTTCCCCTAATCTGTGGTTTATTCTGTGGTTTAGGTTGGCTGATCTGATCTCTGACTCCTGATGTTGGCTAATTAGTGTATTCCACCTCCTGGTCAGAGTGGTTATGGATTCTGGGATATTCATGTGACTTAGAATGTCCAATTACATTCATTTTTCAGATTTGTATCACATTTTTGTTAATGCAGTCTTCCCCTGCCCCTGCCACCCAAATGGAGTTGCTAAACTGATGGAGATTTAAACCTCAAGCTTCTGGTGGCATTTCTGCCCCTGTAATGTTAGTCCACAAAATGTGCAAGGTGCTTGAGGGGAATCAAGGCAGAGATCAAGTTCTGAAGATATTATAGTTGTGCCTTGATCCAGTTTCATGAACTGATTATTTTCTTTTGCATTCTGAGGTTGAGTTAGATTCCTAACATTTGTAACTGAAAAATCTGGAATAAAATATTATTTCAATATGAATTAATAGAGTTCACATTTGAATTCCAAGTTGGATTTAGAGCTTCATCATATCTTTGAAATTGAAGGTTGGCAATCCCATCCCTTTGCTAGGTACCAGTTTGGATGAGAAGGAAAGGGGCCAACAGAAAAGATGCTCCAGTTTCCCGTAGTCAGACATGTGCTACTCTGTGTCCGTTGATGGTGAGAATAGTCCAACATCTTTTCTTTACTTTGCAGTGCTGAGGCAAGTACTTGACTGTGGGCTTTGTGAGACCAGGCATCGGGGTATATGGTTTAGATTCTGAAGATAGGGTTCACACAGATGGAGACATGGCTATTTTCATGTTTTCCTGGAATATATCATGGCTCTGGTATAGGAAAATTAAAAGGAGTCCAGGAATTATCTGGAGCACTGGGACACAGCACCCTGGGCAAGAAATCATGTCCTCATGAAGGATGTTCCTGAGAGGTCACATTGTCCAGGACATTAGAGGGAGAATGTGGGAATCTCAGGCCCTCTGAAATAAAAAGAACAGATGGAGGAGGGGTACTGGTGATATAGATGTTGTCAACTTCTTGTCATTTCTGTAAATTTCTTTATTGGCCCCTATAATTATATATAATATTGGAATTCATTGTGATATATTCTTTTAAAAAAAGAGGAGAGAAAAAGAGAATCAACTTTATTTTATTTTTTCATCTGGTTTTTGTTTTTCCAACACAATTGTGTATATAGTGCTGGAGTTCACACCAAGGTCCTCATGCATGCCAGCCAAGCTCTCTATTGCTGAGACACTGCACCAGACACATTGTGATATATTCTTCTTCTTCTTTTTTTTTTTTTTTAAGAGAGAGGGACAGTGAGAAAGAGAGAATCAATTTTTTAAAGAGAGAAGGACAGTGAGAGAGAGAGAATCAATTTTTATTGAGTTTTTCACATGGATTTCCTTGCTCTGACACTTAGTTGTGTACATGGGTGCTGGGGTTTGAACCTGTGTACTTGCACATGCTGGGCAAGCGCCGTAACCGCCGAGCCACTGCACCAGCTCGAGAATCAATTTTTTATTTAGTTTTTCATGTAGCCTTTGTTGCTCCCAGACTTTGTTTTGTACGTAGTGATGGGGTTTGAACCCGTGTACTTGTGCATGCCAGGCAAGCACAGTAACCGCTGAGCCACTGCTCCAGGCCCACATTGTGATATATTCTTACATTAAGGAAACATAATTTAGTCTACTTCATTCTCCTGTAGTCCCCCCCTCTTCTTTTCTTCTCCCTTACCTGATCCGTTTCTTCTACTCTACAGGTCTTATTTTTTCAAGAGGTTCCTTTTCTTCTCTATAGCATCCATATATGACAGAAAACATGGTCCTTGACTTTCTGAATCTGGCTTACTCACTTGATGCTTTTTCAGTTTCATCCATTTTCAATAAAATGACAAAATTTTGTTCTTTGTGCCTGAGTAAAACTCCCTTGTTTGTATATACTGTATTTTAAAATTCATTTATATGTTGATGTACACCTGAATTGGTTCCATATATAAACGTGGGTATGATTGTTTCTCTATAGTATGGTGAATTTAGTTTTTTAAATACTGAGGGCTGGTATATCTGCATAATATGGTGGTTCCGTTCCTAGTCTTTTGAAGAATCTCCATCCTAATCTCCATAGTAGTTGTACTACATATAATCCTGCCAATAGTGTATTAGGATTCCTTTCCTGGCACATTCTAACCAGCATGTATTATTTGGGTTCTTCAAGATTGCCATTCTAACTGGAGTGAGACGATTCCTCAGTGTAATTTTATTTTGCATTTATCTTTTTTTTTTAACCACTTTATTTAGTTTTTCACATGGCCTTCATTGCTCCAACACTTAGTTGTATACGTGGTGCTGGGATTTGAACCTGGGTCCTTGTGCTTGCCAGGCAAGCGCCGAAACCGCTGAGCCACTGCTCCAGCCTTGCATTTATCTTGATGCTAAAAATGTTGAACCTTTTTCTTATATTTATTTGATCATTTGTATTTCTTCTTCTGAGATTGCCTATTCAATTCATTTGCCCATTTATTGATTGGGTTAGTTGTAGTTTTGGTGTTAAGTTTTATATAAGTTGGTGTTAGGGGCTTGGGAAAGATAAAATGGTATGTTCTGTCTTCCTCTCCAAACTGAACAAGTTGTGATTTATACATAGGGATAAGGAATATTCAAGATACTATCTTTATTTTTGATTAAGTTGAATTGGAGAACATGTGACGGCCTGAGTTTTGACTATTTACTTCCCAAATGTAGGCAGATTGGGCGCATATCAGTAGGTCTTCAATGAACAGAGGAAACGAGACACTTATGACCTTGGGGCAGGTCAGATCGAACATCTCCAAGATATAGGTAGAGCTGTGATGTGGAGAAATGAATGAGAGAGTGGAGAGCAATCTAGAAGATTTCTTTTGAAAACTCCTGAGAGATTGGAAGTGGCCCTGAGCAGGAAAGTGGGCAGAGGGAGTGCTATGAGGTAGCAAAATTTGGACATTAATTTTAATTTGGCTTCATTTGGATGCTTTGCTGGTTATGGAACTGTTGTTATCTCTCAGCTGTAAACCATCTTTTACACTCTGCCTTGTGTGGCTGCCACTGAAATCCGTTAACCACATTCCTCCTCTATCTTTAGTCCTCTTATTAGCTCTGCTTATAGTCAATGGTGTATACTGACTGTTGGGATGGGTGAGGGAGAGGGGACTTGATTCTTTTCTTCCTGTTTCTGCTCAAATCTCCTGTAAAAACAGCCCAGTGGTAGAAGTTGGTTGCTGCGCTCCATTCCCATTTTTTTCTAGAACCAGCCTGCTGGGAGTCAGCCTCAGCAGAACTCTTGAGTCCCCGAAAAATGAGTGCAGTCGGCACGGAGGAACATCTCGAACCTCTGGGACAAATTGCAAGCAGACACAGTTCCCTGCTTGAGCAAAATGCCCTCTGTTCTTTATTGTGATGTATTTTTATACAGGTAGCAAAACAACACTTTCATTAACTTTTTCATTACATTTGACTTCTTAAATTTCTTGGTAATCCCTGTCATTAGCCATCAATACAACATAATTCCCTGACACATTAACCACAATGTTTCTTTTTCTTTTTCTGTGTCTTTTTTTTGAGACATTACACCCTCTACCTGTGTAACACTTAAAGAGTAATTAAGGTCAGCTTTCTATATTTTCTCAGAAGTTTTTGCACAAGCATTTTACTAGGACATTTTCTTGCTTTTGGTTATACAGTATTGTCCAGCTTTAGTGCCCTTTTCCAAGCAAGCAATTAGCACTGCATTACAGTTCTAAATTAACTAAAATTATGTTGTTGTCACCTTACTATTAGTAACCTTACAAAAATAGTTATGTGTCTTTACTAAGTTCTAAGAAGCAGAAACTTAAACTATTTAAAAACAAAGGCAAAATGAGAAGTAGAAAAACATGTTCCTTAATCACTCATATAGTGTGGACACTTGATTTTTAGATAATATTTGTGTAACTGTTTTTGTATGCTGTTTCTTTGTTCCTTTGTCCCACATCACCAAGGTAGCCCCTGACGTACAAGTCTCTGAAGAAAAGGCAGGTGCTGGACATTAGTCCATTTGCCATTAATATTAGCATTCTCCATTTTCATTGTATATTCCTGTAAAAAGCCATGGTGGATCTGTGGGTGGAGGGTCTTAATAATTATTTATCTAGGTTCCTCTAGGTGGATACCACAAATGTCCTCCAATATTATAGGTTTCATATGGTGGTCTATGTACTGTGGGAACAGTAAATCTCCTATTATATGTCTTTGATTGTTTAACTGGTAAAACATTAACAGGACTAGATGTAATCAACACGGGTGAGAGTAATTCCTGTAAGTGTAACTTTCTTGAGAACTTTTCAAAGTTGGATTTCTGGTTATCTGGGCTTTTTTAGTGTGGTATTAATACATTTTTTTAAGGCATTTCTCATCTTCCCTCAGACTCCACAGACCTAATGAATTATTATTACTTTTACAAAGGTCTTTATCATCAATAACAAATTTTTCTGGAAATTGGATCTGCAAATGCATAGTTATAAGCATGATCATTAAAGAAAACATCCAATTCCTAGGAGAGATAGCAGAGGCAATTTCCTGGAACGATGGCCTAGCCAAGCCCTTCCCCATGCCTGGACTTTGTCAATCAGCATGGTGGAAATGGTCCCCACATTCCCTGGGGATACTAGCACCAGTCTTCAGAGTTGTCCCCTCCACTGGGGGCTACAGGGATGGATCCCAGCTCTGTGGGTCCCTCATCCAACTGTAGATGCTAGTAATCACATCCTCTTCCCTTATCTTCCAGTCTAGGGCTTGACAACTCTGCAGTTGATATCTAGGTGTGTTCTCAGTGCTACTTTTTGGCCTTTTCCATTAATCTATTTCTCATTTTTCGTAATAAATGTACCCCCAATTTTTTTGAGGGGGAGCCATCCCTCATCCACTCTTATTTCAAGGGTTATTTTAGACCTTGGGTATGACCAATTACAGTGTCCCCTTACTGCACTGATAGGTCCAGGGATCTGATCACCAGTTGACAAAAGAAGCTCTCAACTGGGCTTGGCAAATTGGTTGGAAAATAAATCTGATGCTCTTGACACCTATTCTTGTCAACATTATGAGAGAGCTGGCTTAAGAAAGTTGGATCAGAAAACATCAGACAAGAAGGAAACAGAGCAGGTAACTGACCACATTAACTGAGGTGTAAAGAATGATTGTGGCTTGTGGATGGAGGTTGTTTTGAAAAGTTCTTCTTGAATAAAATTCACCAAAGTTGGAATGATTTTGACCAATGTATTTCTACTGATAAACATAGAGTCTAAGTGTTCTTGGGCTCAAACCGAATGTCAGGGTCTTACAATGCCATAGATGGAAACATATTGATACAGGCACTGTTGTACATACTAAGAATGTAGCAGAGAACAAAACAAAATTCTTTTTTCTCTTGGACCTTACATTGTATTGGGGGGAGATAGATAATGAACCTATTATAATAAGTTGAGTGGTGGGATTAAAAAAATAAAGCAGCACGGGGTTACAAAACAATGGAGGTGCTATTTAGAGGATAAGGAATGGGAAGCCCTCTCACATTGAGGGACATTTAAGAAAAAACCTGAATAAAGTTGAGTAGTGTAACATTGGGCTGTTTGACAGAAAAAATTCCATTGGGGCTGAAAGTGCAAAGTCCCTGTTGAGGGACCATACAATGGGGTGTGGAAACAGCTATTGGCCATAGGACGTGAGGTAGTAGAGGGAGTCTCACAACTGTGGAGTGGAGGACAATCATATAGCACCTTGTAGGCCATTAGAGGGGCTTCATCTATGGCAGACTGCACTACTAACTAGTAATGCTCTTAGAAATGCCCCTTTTTTGGGGGCTGGAATGGTGGCTCAGCAGTTCTGGCTCTTGCCTGGCATGTACAAGGATGCTGATTCAAACCCCAGCGCCATGTACATAACGTCGTATGAGAGCAAGGAAGACCACATAAAAAATTAAGTAAAATTTGATTCTGTCTCTCTCGCTCTCTGTCTCTTATTGTTTCTCTCTCTTAAAAAGAAAGAAAGAAAGGAAGAAAAAAAGAAAGAAAGAAAGAAAGAAAGAATAAATGCCCCTTTGTCTCCTTCACTTTAAGTTTCCCTGTTTGTGAATTGGGCAAAAGTACCTCAATCTTGCCTTTCTCATAGAATGCCTGGATAGTTTTGGAGCCCTAGATCCAGCCTCCAACTTCAGTCCAATCTGTGCGATGATTTTGAAAAGAAATGTGAGGAGGCCAGAGATAATTTCTCTTTCTTCTCCCCACTGTAGCTGTCCATTTTCTCTGTCCCTTGCTCAGAGTATATGAACTTATGTGGCCCAGGGGACTCCCTGCATGCTAGCCGAGACTGAAAAAATGTTGCTTTCCCCATCTTTATCTGTTTCTCTTGTTTTTGAAAGATGTTTATATGCTCAGATTTATTCTTTTAACTGTTTTTTTCCTCCTCATGAAAAATGATGTGGTTCCCCTAAGAAGCCTTCTTAGCTTGCTGCTCATTCTCCACTCTACCTCATTAGGGATCTTGATAGAATACATTTTCTATGCCTCAGTTTCCCACATTTCCTGGGTTAGTATTCACCTTTTTTTCTAGTTTTGAACACTTGTAGAGGCACCATTCTAATGAAGAACCATTTATGGAGCTGAAGGACCACCAGAAGGCACTGTTACATCTACAAGATTGTTGCTTTATTTAATGCTATCAAAATTGCCAGAAAGGCAGTAGGCATAGTTATTCTCATTTTACAAATAAAAATATCCCATTGTAGAGGTATTAAGCAACTTGCACTCCACTGGAAGAACTAGTAGAGTGCAGAGTTAGGACTTTAGCTGAGGAGACCTGCCCCAGATTCACTGCCCACACCTACCTCCTAAGTTGCCTCTCTGGGAGTCCTTTCTCTACTCAGTCCTCTGGTTTAATCTAGGGATATGTTTGTGCATGTCACTAAATTTTTATTATTACTCCTTTTGTGATGCTGATAGAGATCAAAGGGAGACCGAGTTGAATTCAAGTCAGTGTATTTCTGGAATGTATTCATGTACTTGAGTATGACCTACAGTTTGTACCAAGCTTGATTTATATTTAAGTTTTGTTTGGCTTATTCTTTACAAAGGAACTTGTGATTCTTCCTTTTTTTTTTTTTTTTAAATCACTATACAGTATTCCATAGCACAGTGTTAAAAATACTGCTAAGTACTTTTTCAGAATAGTAATACATTTTTGAATGGTGGAACTTTGATGGTGTAATTGAGGCTGAACTGAAATAATATGGTTCAAGGGAGAAATTTAGGGAAGATATTCAGAAAGAGAGATTTCTGTGCAGCAAAGCAGTAATGGTTTTAATGTTCACCAAGTTAAACGCAGACTTCTCCAGTGGAACCTAGCATGTCTCTTAAATGCTGAAAATATCTGTGTGCTTATGGGTTCTTTCTTCTATAGCTAATCGGTCATTTGTTCAACCTGAACTTGGAGATCATTTGTGAAAATGCAATTGAAAAAGAACATTTAGGTATGACTCTAGAAAGTTCTTCATAATGGTCATTTAAAGAATCAAAGTAATTTTATTAATTCTCAATTTCATAAACCCAGCCAAATGGAGAGCGAAATTTAGAGACGACCTTTGCCAAAGTGGAGGAGAAACCATAGCTTGTTCTTTATAACACTTCTCTCTTTCCTCATTACCCCTATCTCTGTCCTGAATTGTCTCACATGTAAGGCTCCTTTTTAGCTCTTTCAAAAATTTTCTGCAGTGTGCTTCATTTCTGCTAGGGTCATTTCTAGCATGATTCCCATTTTATGCTGTTTACTGGCTTTCTTTCCACATAGAATTAGAATCTATTAGTTATTGAATTGAACTGATGTGCTTTTGGATAAGATCAAACATAATAAAATGAAATGTGATTATAATATCATGGGGTGGAGGGGATGATAAAAGTCATGCAGATAAGCCTCCATGTAATACTTGAAATTTTTCCTAGGCAACCTTTCTTCTACAATCAGAGTTTCTTCCCCTGAGAATTGAATGCAATTGTTTTTTTGTGGAGGTGCTTTCTGGAAGCACCAGTAAAGAAATGGAAAGGGAGAAAAAGAAATCAATATCAGTTGCATTAGGGAGCAGATTACTACTGTTGGCAAAAGAGACTTATTTCTGCTGTGGACCTCTGAGTGTTGTTGCTGATTATATCCTATAGTTAATCTCATGAAAGGGTAAGACAGCTGGGGTATTTATACTTAAACTCCCATTCATCATTGGCTGAAGATGCTCTTTGGGGTACTAACTCCCTGGACCTTCAAGCCTGCTCTTCTGGAGAACAGAAAACCTTAATTTAGGAGTCCATGAGTGCTTGCAGTGTGATGTCATTGGTATTTGAGTTCTGAGCTTATATGGATGGGGTAGCAACACTTTCTGCTATACACCTGTTACAAAAACATCTCAGCAAACTGAATCAGGAGATGGAGTTCTGTGATGAGAAACTCAACATGTCTTTTTTTTTTTTTTCCACCTTTATTAGAAGTATATTGCGATACAGGATCAACATGTCTTAAAGTTTTATTTTCCTGAAAGTTTTTTTTATGTATCTATTGGTTCCAGTTATTCAGGTCGTTAAGACCAAAAAGAACACGATTTTTCCCTCAGTCCCTGTCATTTCACAGTGCCCAACCCTCCCACTCAAATAATTCTCATAAAATAGGGTAGAGCATAGGACAGTATTTATGATATAGTAATTACCGAATAGATAATTGTTGTTATTGCTGTTAGTGGTATTTTCTCTAGTTTTTCTGGCTCTCCTTGTGTTCCAGCTATATTTTTATGGGCAGAAATAAAAGCATCTGAAATGGTTGTGAAGAGAGAGGATGAGACAAAAGAAAGGTAATCTGGTGACTGTGGAGAAGAAGAGGCTGCCCAGACTTTGGATTACTGGGACCATGAGGCATCTCCTGTCCTGACGAGAGTTTCTCCCATGGAAAGTAGGTGTTGTGCTACCACTCATCCTGGGAGGAGAAGATTCTTATTCCCAGAAGTGTAAAGGAACTGTTGGGGCTGGGTGCTAAGGTGTGAAAATGCTGAATTCACACCTGAGGCGTGTTTCCACTAGCTACAGGCAACCTCAGCAAATATGAGTAAGCGCTGAGGCCTTGATAGTGAGGCTTTGGGGTCTGGAGAACATGGGAAAGCAGCACAGAGAGAATGACTTGGAAGGAGCTGGGAGAAAAAAATACAGGAGATTGAAATAATCTTTAGCACAGAAGTGGGGAGGGGCTCCTGTAGCTGACTGATGGTGTTAAGTTGGTGTTATCTCATTTTGTGCTTTTAGAAAGGGGTGTCCTGTGTGAATCCAAGAATGATGATTAAGATGTTTTTTCTTCTGTGTCTGATTGTCAGTCATCTACAAAGAGTCCATTTTGATCTGCCAGAGCAGGACTTGCTAATTTCTGGACTCAAATTGACATTGGTACCTAAAAACCAACAACGTGAAAGAAGTCATATTCTGTCCTTTCTGGGGACAGAGTTGAGGGTTAAAGATAAAACTTGCTGTGGTCACAGCAGCCATAGTTAGAGGCCTGAAGTGGTGAGAAGCAGCATGTGAGTCTATATCATTAGCCCACATTGGTACTAAGGGTGTGTTGCTCCTAAACACAGATATTTATAAGGACTGACACATAAGAGGCTCAACTGGACTCCACTTGTAACTTTTGACATCCAGAAGAAAATTTTGATTGAAATAAAGTATTGCATGAGTTGCCAGCATCCACATTTGATGCGTATTATTAGAGCTTCATATTCTTTTACAAAGCCTGGAAATCTCATCCAGAGTCTTAAAGAACCCACACTGTGATCCTCCTTTGTCTGGCTGATTCCTTCAATTTATTGTTGCACTTCAGAGTCCAGTAGCTGCAGATGGGAATAACTGAGATGTTGACTGGGCTTGTGTCAGTGGGTACCTACAGGAGGTGGCCCATGGAACTCTAGCATTGAATTCTCAGTGACTGAAGTGGAGCCTCTGAGGCTTTCATCGCTGTGCTTATCAATACCAAAAAGCATCAGGTCTTTAGAAGCTGGGTCATCTTGTTATAGAACAGGGATAGTTTTCAGAGCCAAGACAGAGGTCCATCCAAAGACATAGAACCTGCACTCTGGTAACTTGGGCTCTTCAGGGAAAACTAATACATAGGACTTGGTTCATTACTGGAATCACAGGGAATTAACACATAGATGTTAATCTCTTTGGGGTACACGAATACCAGCAGTGAGAATGGAGTTACCTTTCTTATAACCAGAGAAAAGGAGGGTGGGATATTGTCAATTGGAGAAGGGATGTAGGGATGGAGGTCTGACTGAGAGTGGTCAAGATATCTCCAGTTTCCCAATCAGTGCATTTGACATTTGTATTGAATTTGCCACCATGACTTGTGGGGCGTTTGTGATGGAGCCAAGAATCACATTCTCAGAGCTGAAAAGAACTGGCAAAAAGTCAGTCTCCAAATCTCTATCTAATATTGCCTTTGTGACTTCCTCTGATCCTGACAATGCTCCTCAAGTATTTCCCAAAGCAGGAGGTTCATCTCCTTGTAAGAGCCCCATTGGAAGCTGTGCTTGTTAGAAAAATCCTTCCTAAGCTGAACTTAAATGCACCCCTAGGGCTGGCTTTGCTTTGTGGATTGGTGTGGTGTTTCTTTCAGCACAAAGATCTGGCCTGAGAGCTGTGATACATGAATCTTTGAATGTAGTAGGGAGAAAGAAGACTGTCCCCGTTTCTTGTTTCTTGTCCCCTTGATTTCAACCATAAAATATAAAACTAGAACTTGATTGTGTTGTTTCCATGGCAACCAATTTCCTAGGTGAAGAATGGGCTCCAAGCACTTGGCTTTCCTCTAATTATATATCAGGGATCTATTCTCTGTGGGCTTCTCTAAATCTCTTGTGTTTTCTGCATTAACAACCCCCTGATTGCAAATACTGGGTAAAAAAGAGCTGCATTTGGGTAACTTAGAGCTGCTGCAATCAAATTGCACAAAAGGGTGGTATTTTAGTTACAAGGTCTCTTGTCTGCACTTCTCTCTATATATCTTGACTTTGTTTTTTTGAAGTGGTCATTTTTACTTAAGTTGCTAGGCTTTATCAGAGAGGGACTGAATCTCTTTCCATGACTCCATTTCTCGAAGTCCTGGGGAAACATCTTGACTGATATGATTAGAGTTCTGTGTCCACCAACAAACCAATTGTCTGTAGCCATGAAGTGTGATTTTTTTCTGGCATTACCTAGACCCTTCTGATTGCAATAGGAGAGAAACAGTTCTCTAGAAAAGAGGAGGCATTTCCCTCTGGGCAGAACAAATATTAAATGCAAGCCAAATTCTTAAGGTGTAACAATGGGTGGCTTCTGCTTCAACATCTACTTTCAACCTCTTATCTTCAATATCTATCTCCTTTAGTTTCCTGTGCCCCATCTATATATAAAAGAAAGTGAGTGTGGGGGAAGATAAGAGTCTTAATCTGTGGTTATCCTAGAAATTTCCAGTTATTGCAAGAAGGGATACAGGTTCTTCTTCAAATACTTAATGTACCCAAAAATAATATATATTAGGACTAAGTTCAGTAAATCAGAAGCAAGAATTAGAAAAGATGCCCAGAAAAATAAGCATAATGAAGTCCATGAACTTGAGTTTGTAATTTTTCTTAAAACTAATAATGTTTGGGCTGGAGCGATGGCTCAGGGGTTATGGCACTTGCATGCGTGAGTATGTGAGTTCAAACCCCAGCACCACGTACACAATGAAAGTCCATGAAAAACTAAATAAAATTGATTCTGTCTTTCTCTTTCTCTCACTGTCCTTCTCTCTTTCTTAAAAAAACAAAAAAACAAAACAAAACAAAAGCTAATAATGTTTAACACTGGAGTGGTGGCTTAGCAGTTCTATTGCTTGCTTGGCATGGACAAGGTCATGGGTTCAAACCCTAGCAAAGTGTCAGAGCCACATGAAAAACTAAATAATAAAAAAAATTGATTCTGTCTTTCTCTGTCTCTTACTATCCCTCTGTTTAAAAAAAAACTAATAATGTTTATTTTAAATAGAATTTAGTAAGTTCAATAATTCTTCATTACATTCCAGACCGTTTGACAGCCACTAAGCACAAAAAGAATAAAACAGATCTTGTATTTTAGTTTAGTGGAGAAGACAGAGTTCAAAGTACCAATAACAATGGAGAATTATGAGTGTTGTGGTGCTTTGGGATACTAGATGTGATTTCTGGTTCCTAAACATATACAAATAGAGAGAATGTTTTAGATGGGGGAATACGGTGGAAGTAAGAAGTGAGAATTGATAACATGGGAGAGTCAGAAAGGCTATGAATACAGGAACAAGAAACAAAATAAAATATAATATTTGAAATCATGTGCTTGCCGGGAGCTAGCCCCAGCAGAACTCTTGAGTCCCTGAAGGATGAGTGGAGTCGGTGCGGAGGAACATCTCGAACCTCCTGGACAAATTGCAAGCAGACACAGTTCCCTGCTTGAGCAAAATGCCCTCTGTTCTTTATTGTGATGTATTTTTACACAGGTAGCAAAACAATACTTTCATTAACTGTTTCCTTACATTTGACTTCTTAAATTTCTCGGTTATCCCTGTCATTACCCATCAATACAACATACTTCCTTGAAACCTTAACCACATGTTTTTTTTTCTTTTTCTGTAAATGTCTTTTTTTGAGACATTACACCCTCTACCGGTGTTACATTTAAAGAGTACATTAAAGTCAGCTTTCTATATTTTTTCAGAAGTTTTTGCACAAGCATTTTACTAGGAAATTTTCTTGCTTTTGGTAATACAGTATTGTCCAGCTTTAGTGCCCTTTTCCAAGCAAGCAATTAGCATTGCATTACAGTTCTAAATTAATTAAAATTATGTTGTTGTCACCTTGCTATTAGTAACCTTACAAAAATAGTTATGTGTCCTTACTAAGTTCTAAGAAGTAGAGACTTAAACTATTTAAAAACAAAGGCAAAATGAGAAGTAGAAAAACATGTTCCTTAATCACTCATATAGTATGCAGTGTGGACACTTGATTTTTAGATAATATTTGTGTAACTGTTTTTGTATGCTGTTTCTTTGTTCCTTTGTCCCACATCACCAAGGTAGCCCCTGACGTACAAGTCTCTGAAGAAAAGGCAGGCGCTGGACATCAGTCCATTTGACATTAATATTAGCATTCTCCATTTTCATTGTATATTCCTGTAAAAAGCAATGGTGGGTCTGTGAGTGGAGGGTCACAATAATAATTTATTTGGGTCCCTCTAGGTGGATACCACAAATGTCCTCCAATATTATAGGCTACATAGGGTGGTCCCTGTACTGTGGGAACAACAAATCTCCTATTATATGTCTTTGATTGTTTAGCTGGTAAAACATTAACAGGACCAGATGTAGTCAACATGGGTGAGAGTAATTCCTCTAAATGTAATTTTCTTAAGAACTTTTCAAAGTTGGATTTCTGGTTATCTGGGCTTTTTTTAGTGTGGCATTGATACATTTTTCAAAGGCATTTCTCATCTTCCCTCAGACACCGCAGACCTAATGAAGTATTATTACTTTTAGAAAGGTCTTTATCATCAATAACAAATTTTTCTGGAAATTGGATCTGCAAATGCATAGTTAAAAGTATGATCGTTATAAGAAAACATCCAATTCCTAGGAGAGAGAACAGTGACAATTTCCTGGAATGGTGGCCTTGCCAAGCTCTTCCCCATGCCTGGACCTTGTAAATCAGCATGGTGGAAATGGTCCCCACCACATGGTGCTGTTATAAAAAGTTTAAAATATCTCAAAATATCCAGAGCATGTGACTCTGGCTTTCTGGCTCATCTTTCTCTAAAACTGATTTCAGAGTTAGGAATACTTCAGTCTACTCTCCCCCACCCCTCCTCCACTTGTTTGTTTATTAAGGGTTTTTTTTCCTGTCTTTTTTCTTTTTAGAATATATTTGTAGTACCAGGGATGGAGCCTGGTGCACTCTCTCACTGAGCCACACCTCATCTCTTTTTAATATTTTAGATTTTTGAGACAAGGTCTTGTTAAGTTGCTGAGGCTGATCTTGAACTTCTGATCCTCCTGCCTTAGTCTCCCAAATGACTGTGATTACAAGTATATGCCAGTGCAACTGGCTTTAGTTTTTATTTCTTTTTTGTAAGATCAGATGTAAAGCATAAAAGAAACAAAAATGGAACACACTTTGAAACTTTTGAAGCTGGGTGATATATTTATTGTACTATTCAGTTTATTTTATGTATATTTAAAATTTTCTGTAACAAAACAAGTGTAGAAAAAGACAAAATTGAGTATAATGTTAGGTTGTAAGATCTTGGTTAACACTGGGGAGGAGGAAGGGAAAAAGGCATTGCTAGGGCATGAGAGAGACTGGTTCTGTTTTTAGTTATTTATTAAGTATATTCACTTTTCAATAATTCATTGAGCTTTACAGGAAAACTTGTGCATTTCCATGTGCATTTTAAACTTCAGTAAGTATTTTAAATATTAGGAAAAAGAGTCAATATACCAAAAAAATTTTTTTCTTATATATAGAGAGGGACAGTGGGAGAGAAAGAGACAAAGAGAGAATCAATTTTATTTAGTTTTTCATATGACTTTTGTTGCTTCAACACTTCGTTGTGTGACATGGTGCTGGCAGTTCGAACCCATGTCCTCGCACATACCAGGCAAGTGCCGCACCTGCAAAGCCACTGTTCCAGTCCCAGTATACCAAAATTCTAACTATAGATTTACCATCAGAATTAGTATTCCTTCCTTCTTGCTGGGTCTCAGTTTACTCATCCAGGAAATGAGTGTGTTAGACTGTGTAATGTCTAAGGAATTCTGATATTTAAATTTGACTGCATTAAAGATAATTATAAAATTCCTAGCATAACCTATTGAATCCCAGCAAGACTGGCTCCTATTTACTTAGCCTGTTGTTCAATGAACTCAGTTTATGCACAATAATCACAGAGGTCTTCTGCGGTGGTCTTTTGGGAATTCCTTGCACAGATGCTCCCAAAGCCTGTTCAGTGAAAATAAAAATTTGCTTTGGATGTGGAAACGATACTGATACTGAGCTTGGATTGAAAGTTGCCCCTTAATTTCCATGTTGTGTTCTCTTCCCATTTCTGATCTCAGTTTCTCCATCAATTCAATGAAATGCTGGATGAAATGATCTATTTGATCCCTTTTAGATTTTTCATTGTTTGTATTTTTAACCAAAAGTTAGTTTTATTCATGCCAGAACCCTAGTGATAAGTGATATTTTGGATAAATTTTAGTTTCCAAGGTTCAGTCCAGATCTTATTTAATTGAATGCTTTTTAAATACAAATATATTTGTTCCCATTCTAGGCCAGAGGCTGGATGGAGGTGGAGGTTTGGGAATATGTAAATTATTTAAATCAGATTCCTGCCCTAAGGGGCTGTTTCCACCTCTGCTTTGTTCCTGTTGTCTACCCATCTCTGACACTGAAAGAGATTGAGTTTGGGCCGCCTCCTACCTAAAGTTGGGAATGGCTTCCTCCTATTCAAAGTGGAGACTGCAACCCCCTCCCAACTGTTTTTCCAGTTTATTACACCATCTCCAACATCCTTTTTCTTGTTATTCTAAATTCTAAAGAAAATCTTCTGTAATACCTTTTCTTCTCCTCAGTTAAAAAGATATTAATATTTAGTAGTTGTTCTTTTGACACAGGATTAATATTAAGAATATGCAAAGAACTAAAAAAACTTAGCACCAGAAAGCAAATAACCCCCCCCCCCCAATGGACAAATGAACTAAACAGATATTTCTAAGAAGAAGAAATATGAATGGCCAACAAATGAAAAAGTGTTCACCATCTTTAGTAATTAGGGAAATTCAGATAAATACTATACTTAGATTTCATCTTTAGTCAGAACAACATCCATCAATAATAAAAACAATAGCAAATACTGGAGAGGATGTGGAGAAAAAGGAATAATTTTACACTGTTGGTTGGATTGTAAATTAGTACACTCACTATGGAAATCAGCATGGAGGCTCCTTGAAAGACTAAGAATGGAACCACATGTGGCCCAGCTTATACCATTCCTTCCTATTTTCCCTAAAGAATTAAAGTCAGCATGCTCTAGTAATCCATGCATACCCACATTTATATTCACAATGGCTACCCTATGGAACCAGCCTAGGTGTCTGTCAATGGATAAATAGATAAAGAAAATGTGGTGTATATTCACAATGGGAGCTTTATTCAGCCTAAAAAAGAAATTATGTCATTTGCCGAAAAATGGATGAAACTTGAGAACATCATGTTAAGTGAAATACGCCAAACCAAGAAAGTTAAGGGTTGTATGTTTTCTCTCATATGTGTAACCTAGAGAGGAAATTAGAAAAGAAGGTTGCAGGGATCTCATGAAAATCAAAGGGAGATCGGTAGAGTAGAAGAATGGGACTCGGGAAGGAGGAGAGGAGGGAAAGAGGAAATACTGGTGAATGATATCAGCCAAATTGTATTGTGTGCATGTATGAATATATTGCAATGAATCCACAATTATGCACAACTAAAATGCACCAATTAAAAAAAAAGTTTCCTCTTCCCAGGTCCCACTGCTTTTCAGAGATGGAGCTTTTGAAACAATGAAGTTTTTTCTATCTTCCTTCAAAGCAGGCTTTGAATAAAACCTATTTTCCACCAATTTGACTGAATGTTTCTGGATCAGAAACCATTAAGGGCTATCCTCCCCTATGGTGGGATGTGTGTTGCCTGATAACAACACTACTTGTATTATCTTCCTGTGTTACATTTAAAAACATTTTTTTTAGTTGTAGATGGACACAATACCTTTATTTTATTATTATTTTTTGTACAGTTCTGAGGCTTGAACCCAATGCCTCACATGTGTGAAGCAAGCACTCTACCACTGTGATACAGTACCCCTCTCCTGTGTCACTTTTATCTGTGATTAACTTTGCACTCTTAGTTTTATTACCATTCTAAACACAGCATATTTTCCAAAAACTGTAAGAGCTTTGGCTTTAATTCTTTTAAATGATTTCCCCAGAATTGCAGTTTTTGGGTAGAAATACCATAATACTGGATAATAGTTTGCAAAATCAGAGTCACTTAAAACCGTTTTAGGCAACCTAATTTTGAGACCCCCTCAATGGGGTAAAACCTGGTTAGTCAGGGTATAGTTTTTCACCTCGGAATGTGTCTGCACTTTCCCCAAACTTTCTTTATGTTCTTGCTGAAGCCCAGAGGTTCCTTAGGGGCTAGTCATTGGGTCAGAGTCAAGGCTGATCACATCAATCGAGTAGTGACCCTTTCCTGACCCAAAATCCTTATTCTTCATTTAATATCTGGTGTCCAAGTTCATCAGAGCTTATTTCCTCAGGACTCTATAGCTCTCTTACTTTCCAAGTTGCACTGCTCATCCTTGTTCAGGTTCTCAGGAGCTCACCTTAAAAGGTGCACCATTTCTTCCCTAAGTCTTTTTCTAGGACTATCTACCACTCAGAGATTCTGCTTTTATTGTGGCATTTGGCTATTTATGAATAGAATAAAGAAAGTAAAATAAATGAAGATGGGTGATCTGTCTATTTGAGGGCATTCTTAGATTGCAGTCCTTTCCACAAGGAGGGGGAAGAATCCACAACAATTTTGAGAGTCCTGGTGTTGATTTATATTCTGGCAGATAAGACGCTTTGTAGGAATGGGCTTAAGGATATAGACCTGCTGTGACAAGTGTGGTTTCCTGGTTGATTTAAATGTAAATTGATGCTGCATAGCATAGGGTAAGATGGCAAAATCCACCAAAAAGCACAGTTCACCAAGGTACATATTAGAGGCGGAGAAAGCCCACGTGGACTGGATTTTCTGGGTAAGGGTCATAATACTGAAGGCATGACCTTGTGGAGATTCCAAAGGTGAACTTGTCACTGGGTTCCCAAGAGTTGGGAAAACAGTTCCAATCTTTACTCAACAGGGTAAAGAAAAAACTCTTTGGGACATGGGAAGTCTGGTGTATAACAACTTATGCAAAGAAATATATTTTAAGTCTGAATAAATCTCACTGAACAACAAAATGGCTTTGTGTGTCTTATTCTTCAAAGACTATTGAGTTTGTTGAAATGAGGCTGGCATATTTATCTACTGAAGAAAGAAAAATTCCTTTACAAAAAAGAAAAAAGAAAAGATTTTTCTCTTTCTTGTCTTTCATTCCTCTGTATGCCACTATTCCAAAAGTTACTTAAACAGCAAAAAAATTCAAAATCCTCAAATCAGTTCTAAATTTGTATTTGTGAAAATGTATAGTCATATATTTCACTGATTAGGAAATGAATTTCAAGTTGCCTTTACTCTATCAGTATTCAAACAATATACCCAGTGTGATAGGCTATAAATATTCATAGTAGCAATTCCTGCAGTGGTGGTTTTTGTCAACGACACCTGTCCTTTTCTGGACAGGTTCTTTCTCATTTCTACTTTGTTTTCTGTAGATGGAAAATGAGGAACAGGTTTGAAAATTCAGTTAGCTCTCAAGCTCCTATTTATACTACAAATTTGACTCACCCAAATGGGGTTTCTACTTCACTTAAAGGAAACAGGTAAGAAACTCATTGTTTTCCTCAGATGCCTAGTTGTGTCCATTTTCATTTTTGCAATTGTAACACTTTCTCTGCCTTGCTGGAAAGAAGCATGGTATAGCTAAGGAAACCTCCTCATGTTCACTTGTGACAGCATAAATGAACATGGAGGACACGGTGTTTAGTGAAAAAAGCCAGACACAGAAAGACAAATGTCATGTGATCTGTTTTATATGTGGAATCTAAAAATTTGAACTCATAGAAGTAGAGTGGAATAATGTCTACAGGGGGTGATGGGGAGAGGTTGTTCAAAGGATATAAAAATTTCCATCAGAAAAGAGAAATAAATTCATGAGATCTTTTGTATGGCACAGTGTCCATAGTGAATAACAATGTATTTTATTGTTGAAAATTTCATTAAAAAATAGATTTTAAGTATTCTTATCACAAAAATGATAAGTATGTAAGGTAATGAATGTGTTGATTAGATCAATTTAACCATTCCATAATGTATACATATTTCAAAATAGAATGTTGTTCATGATAAGTATATACATCCTTTTTGGCAAATGAAAATAAAATAAAATGAACTTTTTTTCATGTAAAGTAAGCATTCATTTGGCTTTTTTTTAAAAAAGATTTTATCATGTATTCTCTATAGCAGAATCTAAAATTAGTTAGTACTTCTATTCTTTTCTTAAATAGTTTCAGAACTTAACGATATTATCTCTGGCCTATCCCCATCACACTTTCATGTTATTATTTTCCAATATTTAGTTCCACCTGCTTTTCAAGTGCTCCCCCATGTTAGTCAGTTATTGTTACAGAATATGCTTGTGTTTGTGTGCATATGCATATATATTTAGATTTACATAAAATATGTAATATATAGTGCTATATCATATATATTTTGTTACATATTATGATGTACTCTATTGCTTTTCATTGTCAGTATTTTGCTTACACACACACACACATTTAGATTTGTTCAAATATTTAACTATAGTTTTGCTTATATTTGCTTCTTTCCCTTATTTAAAGTGTTTTTAAAAATAATTGGTTCATTGGGATCCTGTGCATGAATAAAAGCTCCCTAAGTTTTGTTATCTATTAAGTTTTTATTTTGTTTTTACACATGAATGATACTTTTGCTGGATATAAAACTCCAAGTTAAGAATGATTTTGTCTCAACAACTTGAGGATATTATGTTATTATGTTTTGGCCTAGAGTTTTGCTCTTGGGAAATTTCATTGGCATCTTCTCTTACGGAAAATTTTCAACTAATTATTGGTGAAAGTTGAAATATTAATAATCCAACCCTTTCAATTTTCAGGACACTAATGTGCAGTGCCTTCTAGCATTGTCTTGGAGATTCTACTTGCCACAGTTTTACTTTGATGATAATGCACCTTTATTATCTTTCTTTGTTTTCATATCTTACTTCCCTGCTCTCCTGGAAACTTCTCCTAAATGAATTATTTACACTTGTATCCTTGCCTCAAGATCTGATGCCTGGGGCACCTTAGCAAAAAAACACATATAAATGGCATTATCTAGCCCTTACCCTACTCTTTTCCTTTCAGGTGATTACAGGCAAGGGGAGTCACTGGCATAAGATGAGAGGGTTGTAAGAGACAGGTATTTGAATATGTCTTTCCCACTTCAGCTCTTTTTCAGTGTTTCATTTCTTTATGTCTAAGACTCTATGGCTCCATTAGTGACAGACTTTCATAACATTGCTTCTACTTTCCTGTCAGTCCTGTGAGCTATAGGTCTTCCATTATTGCTAGTCTCACAGTACACCTGGTTTGCCCTTCTGCCAGTTATCATTTTACTTCCTTTCACCTCAAAATCCCTGCTTTGTGATAATGGGCATGAAACTTGCAAATGGTCTTTATTATCAGTTGGTTCTTACAATTCTTTGTCAAAGAATGCATCAGAAGGACCATGGACTGAGGAAAGGACTCCTTTCTTTGTTCCCTTTTGCAAGTTTTTGGCATAGTGGATTAGCATGTGGGAATTGTGGTTACATTCTCCTCATCAGCATTTTTGGGACCAGCTTTGATCCATCCACACATTCTAACAAGTTTATTCACAAGCTACTGAGCTTAGACCATGAACCAGCACACTCTGGAAAATTTCCTGCATATTAGACTGTTCTTATGAGCCAAGTATATTTTCTTCCCTGTGCTGCAGGCTGTGTGTGGTGGCAGACATGACATTTTGAAAGATGTCTCAATCTATACTGAAAGAATGCATTAGCCTGTTCGAACTGCTATAACAAAATACCTAATAGACTGTGTGGCTTAAATAACAAAAAGTCATTTTCTCACAGTTCTAGAGACTAGACGTCTAAGATCAAGGTGCAGCAGGGTTGGTGTCTGTGGGCAGGTGGGATAGCACAAGTCAATTCTGATGTCTTTTTATTTTATTTTAAAGAGAGAAGGACAGTGAGAGAGAAAGAGAGAGAGAGAGACAGAGACAGAGACAAAGACAGAGACAGAGAGACAGAATTAATTTTTATTGAGTTTTTCACATGGCTTTTGTTGCTCTGACACTTAGTTGTATACGTGGGTACTGGGGTTTGAACCTGTGTACTCGTGCATAACCAGCACCTCTGATGTCTTTTTATAAGGACACTAATCCTATTGGATTAGGGCCCTATTCTTATAACCTCATTTAATCTTAACCTCCATATCTACTCCCATCTCCAAATGCAAATTGGGAGTTGGAGCTTCAACATACTGATTTTGGGAGAACACAATTCAGTGCATTCAGAAGTGCTCTTTAACTTACTTTAACTTACTTCCTCATCCACTTTTTCTCCGACTAGAAGTAGCAGCAACTTTCTGCATTTTCTCCTGGACCTCTATCTTATCCCTTTAAGCAGGTAATCACTTTTACTAGGTAGCAATCCTTTATATCAGTTTCCCCTATTTCAATTACTGATGTAGTTTATTTCTATGACAGGAACTTGGCTGGCATCACTACCTCTGTAAATTATCTCTTTTTTAAAAGTATCATAAATTTTATTTGTATAGCCAATTTCTTTTAGTTGCTTGATTGATACAGATAAGGTGCCTATATATGGCTAATCATTAAGGAATTCTGATAGTAAGGCTGCTTTTTGCCCAAAACTTATACTTATTCTATACACTGATTGGCTTTGAGTCCTCAGTCTCCTATGTGGTCCAGCACCCTTTACATATCCCATCATCTTTGAAGGAGCCCCATCTCTTCAAGCCTAGCCATTGAATCCCCTTTCCTTTTTACTTTGCGTTTACTTCTTCACATTGCCTTACCAGACTGAACTAGGGCTCATGTCTAAGAAAATTAATGATGTATCACACTATTTTAATTGAGTACAAATCAAAATTTCTAATTGATGGTGGAATAATGAAAAAGGTCCCTTTTTGAATGACTCTGTTTCTTTTTCCTTTGACTACCTGAGTCAAAGAAAGCAGCAGTTTAGTTCTATAAGTACACAGAAACAATAATTATATTAAAATCAGCCTTATTGGATTTTTTTTTTGATAGTTCAGTGGGTGGTACTGTTGGCAAGTTCTTTTCAATGCTATTATTTGATAGGTTATATTCTGCAAGATTAGGTTAGGCATAATAAGTGATTCTGCCCAGTTGCGTGGTTCATGTTGTTGGGTCTAATTTTAGGCAAATGAACTCAGGAGGGAATTTTTTTTGTTGTTGTTCAGTGGTTGTTTATTCTCATTAAAAATTTGCTTCCCATAAATTTCCTCTGAGAGGTTAAATTGAACCTTAAAACAAATTTCTTATTTTAATAATAAAAGACCAGTGGATTAAAAGGAATTACATTTTAATGAGAAAATTTGTGTTAATTTGTGAAGGCTATGGAAAGTGTCTGGAGTGCTATGAAGAACAGAAAAATATCTGATAGTTCTTATCATCCACTGAAATTTATTTTTAAAAGTAGAGATAAGGGCCTGGGGCTGGGGCTCAGTGGTTTGAGTGCTTGCCTGGCTTGCGCAAGGACCCAGGCTCAAACGCTGGCACCACATGCACAATTAAGTGTCAGAGAAACTGCAACCAGATGAGCAGATGAGTAATAAAATTGCCTCTCTCTCTCACGCTCTCCCTTTCTCTTTGAGGGGGAAAAGAACTTTAAAAAGTTGAGATAATATCTTAGGTAATATTTCATATTCTTATCCCAATTGATATTATTGATGAGTATTTCCATGGAATTATAAGCATTAGTATGCATGTTTTTCAATGATAGCATGACTGTAATTCAAAATGTTATAGACTATTTACTCTCATAAGCTTAGCTATAGGGTGGCTGACTGAAGATTTTGGGGTAGGGAAATCAATCTGTTTTCAATTAAAAGTTAAATTGAAATTGTGAGTTAATGTCTTTGACCAACCTTTTTGCTTGGAAAAAAAGTGAGGTCAGTGTTTTCTTGTGGTATAGAGAGGCCAATATAATTTCCTGGCCAACATTTGTGAGAGGAATCTGACTCTCACTCCAGTGAATCCAAAAGATCAGGAAGAATAATTACATAGGTATTGAGGGGGTTATAATAAGATAACTGAAGGAACTCATGTTTAATTCTGATGGACCACACTCTTCTCACTCCCATGACAACATACAGTGAACATTCCCCCACCCTGTCTCTAAGAGTGTTAGAAAGACTAAGAGCAGAAGCCACGTCGCTCAGATTGTAAAACTTGTAGTTTTATTTTCAGATATTCTTTATTCTCCAGAATTGGTTCTGTTTGACATTTCCCATGCCTTAAGGATGCAAACAGAAGGAAATCAATGTGAAATGCTATTAGTCTTATCTGCAGAAACATATCCCTTTCCTGTCATCTGAGCCATTATATTGCTACTATTTCTTAAGAAACTATAATTTCTGTTGATGCCTGTCTGTTCCTGACATTTTCATCTTATTAACTGATCTATTTCTTTTGTTTATTCCCCCTTGGCATGAACAATGATAGATGCTTATATTTCACATGAAGTCTTTGGGGTCTTTTAAAATCCCCCTTGCTCTAAGCAATAGCCCACATAGAAGAACTGTCGTGGAAGTACTACTGTCCTGATTTTGGTGTGTCTGATGCCTAGAGGCCTCTTCTGCTCAAAGTCCTTAACAGTGTAAACGTGAGTAGAATTTTAAGTGGGTTATAAATTACTTTCCTAGGCTGTATTTTGTAGTAGAGAGAGAGATACAAAGATAAAGCCTGACCCAAACACTATAAATTCATGGAGTAACTTCTGAAATGAAAGGAAACACTTGACTCTTGCATTTTGAGAGGTGGGACTCACGTTCTATTTTTTCCTCATCTTAAGAAAATATATTTGTGTTAGTTGTGCTATGAAGTTACAAGTGAAAGAACAGTTTCGGAATGACAGCTTAATTCCAGGGGAAATTTTTACAATGGAGCTCTTAAAATAGTCTTGGAAAACTGAAAGTGTGGTAGCATTTTTGGCCTGTTTCTTAGCTGACAAAGCCTTGGCTTGTCACTGAAGGTTCATCGTCAATTGTAGCAGATAAGGTCAGTGAGGAACAATTTGGATAGTCCTGTGAAGCCCTTACCAACTCAAATTATTGTTGCTACCCTCTGTTTGCATTTACTTAATGATGAGTTGTGTTGAATGTTGATACTATTTTACATGTTCATTGGCCATTGGTATGTTTTTTCCATAACATAATGAATTTTTCCTCTTTAATTTAGTACTTTTAAATCCTTTAAATAAAAAATCAAATTATTAACCTGTGGTTTAAAAAAATAACCAAAAGCTGGGAGCAGTGGTACACGACTATAATCCCAGTGACTTGGGAGGCTGAGGCGAGAGTAACGCAAGTTCAAAGCCAGCCTCAGTAACTTCACGAGGCCCTAAGCAACTGAGGGAGACCCTGTCTCAAAATAAGATAAATATATAAAAAACAGCTGGGTATGTGGCTCAGTAGTAAAGCCCCTGGGTTCAATTCCCAGTACTAAAAACTAGCAAGTAGTCAAAAATAAGTAAAATTAAGTAAAAATTAAGAGTATAGAGTAAAAAATATTCATTTTATGTTCGCCAAATCTCTAATTTTGCTGCCTGCTAATAACTACTGTAATTCACTTTTTATGTTTGTTTATAATGTTTTTGATATATTGGGACACCAAATAATCCCTTTCCCATTTATGTAGCTTTTTGGAGAAAGGCACCAAAGATGCTCCATGAATCTGACCAAGATCTAAATGGCTGTGGCTGCCTTGCTCATATCTGGGAAATTTAAAACATTTATGGCACTAGTCCCATTTTTTGTTACTGTAAAAAAATATCTGGAGTCTGGAAAGGTGGCTCAGTGGTAGAGCTCTTGCCCAGCATGTGCGAGGAGCAGGGTTCAAACCTTGCAGCACATACAGAACTACTTGGAGGAAAAACAAAAACAAGATGAAAAAAATTAATAAAATTGGTTCTCTCTCTCTCTCTCATATATATATACAATCTGAGGCAGGCTAACAGGGGTTTTATTTCTCTTGCTGTTATAGAGGTTCAAAATCCAAGATGGGGTGGCCCCACTACTTCACCTCTGGTTTGGGCCTAATGGTGAATGGCATAGCATCACTACAGCTGGAGCTCATTTGGGAGGAAGCGCTCACCTCTCAAAACACGAGCACAAGGATTGGGGATTTAGCTCAGTAGCAGACAGAGTGCTTGCCTAGCACGCGCAAGGCCCCCAGTTTGGTTCTCGGCCCTGAAAAAAACCAAAACAAAACACAAGAGGACAGAGAGTGATTCAGGCTTATCCTCTATAACTTGCCCTCAGAAGAGCTTGGAGGTCCCAGGGAAGCTTCCTTAATCCTTCCTTGGCAGCTCCCTTAAGGATATCTCACTAGGACTTACCTCTTAAAGGACCTACCACCTCCCACATCAGCATACTGAAGACCAAGCTTCCATTGTATGTACTTCTGAGGACAAATTTGAATCAAATAAAAACCACTCCGGTTAGCAATTTAACGCTATTTGACTTTGAGCCCCATATCTCTTCTTTGAAATTCCCTAGTGTCTGCAATCAGAGCTTGTAGCCTGTTTCTCCAGTTAGCTGCAGATGTCAGCATTGCTTGAATCCTTAGGCTATCTTCCATACCTTTTTCTGTGTTGTGAAGGCTCTGTGGGGAAAATCAGATTCCAGTATTAAAGATCCCCAGCTTCTCTGAACCACATCGACTCACTAGAAGTTTATATCCACCATTCCTGGCTTCCCTCCACTTCTTCAGTCATGAGTCAGTTTTTTGAGTGCCTTGTCTGCAAAATTTAAAATCATCTTGATTCTGCTTCTTACTTTAGTAACTTTTAGGGTAATTAGTTACATAAGGGTTTGATCCCCTTCTTGCAGGTGATGCTTGAGAAGCCCCATCTAGTCTTGGTCCACACTTAGGGAGAGAGAAAGAGAGAATCAACTTTATTTAGTTTTTCATGTGGCTTTTGTTGCTCCAACATTCTGTTATGTACGTAGTGCTGGGGTTTGAACTTGGGTCCTCACACATGCCAAGGAAGTGCAGTAACCACTGAGCCACTGCTCCAGCCCCACTTAATACCTCTTGGTTACTGATCCCAGGACTTCTGTGTGCCTCATATGGTATATCTATAGGAATATACTTGACTTTTTGAGGATTATACAGTCTGGAAATGTTGACAGTAAATACCTTTCTGGTTTCCCTTGATCAATGGCAGATAGTAGCCAGTGAATTGATGATTCCTTCTTTCATCTTCATGCTGGAAATTCTAAGATACATTTCATAAGCCCTCTCATGAATCCTGTGGCACAAGCACCAATGACTCATAGCAGTGGTCCAGTCAATAGTGGATCTTTTCAAAAGAACTTTTTTTTATTATCTGTCCATTATCCTTGTTCACTGGGCTATTATTTCAAATAGGCTGTCAATCTTTGTCTTTGGTGTTCCTTTGGGGGAAGGATGCATAACCTTAAGACATACTTTTGCTATAAGAGGATAGAGTTATTTGCTGATACTGGTAATTATACAGATTATGAAGTTAATTGGCTTTTAAAAACTGCTTTGGAAATCTTGAAAAAGAATGACCTGTTCAGAAAAACCAATGACCAACCATGAGCAATGCTGTGAAATCCAGAGGGACTCCTGGGTTTGTCTTGGAAGACCCTTGTAGTACACACAGAAACATGTTTATCAATTTCAGAAAGTATAGACTACAGCCAGCCTCCAGCTATCAGAACTTTTATGGTCTGTCTCAGCTCCAAAAAACCAACCTTATGGGGGCTGGAGCAGTGACTCTGCAGTTACGGCGCTTGCCTAGCATGCGAGAGGACCCGAGTTCGAACCCCAGCACCATGTATACAACTGAGTGTTGAAGCAACAAAGGCCACATGAAAAACTAAATAAAGCTGTTTCCCTCTCTCTCCCTCTCTCACTGTCCTTCAAAACAAAACAAACAAAACAACAACACACCTTATATAATGTCAGTGCCCATATAAGGAGACTGAGTGAGTAAGGCATAAAAAGGTCTAGATGCTTCAGCCTGCTGGGGACAACTCTGATGGTCAATATATATATGTACTCCAGTGTGTTTTGCTCTATTAGCTGAAGTTGTGTCAGGCACACATCACCAGTTCAATTTCCTTTCCACTCATTTCATTAAGTGTTGATCCAAAATAAATATCTGATGCTTCAAATTCCACTTGTGTCTGCATCAAAAAAAAAAAATTATCCAGTGACTACTCCCATCTCCTGGGGCTACCTGATAGATTGTGCTGAAATTCTGATTGTGATAGTAACAATGGCAAAGACGAATGAATACCCATCTTTGACAGATCTTCTGTGTCAAAATAAGCTTCCTTAAAGGGCAAGAGCGAATTAGAGAGATTTAGATGGACTAGTCTGAGAACATTAAATTTCCAGAGTTCTCCGAACACATTGGGCAACATAACCAGTCCTTTCCTCATTGTTATTGAAGAGCTCTCCAAGGTTGGGTGTTATGAAAAGATATAACCAGTGGTTAGGTACCCTGTAATATGAAGATTACCTTTCTATAGAGCCACGTTGTTGCCCCATATTCATTGCCTCCAGATGATAAGCATGGTCATGTCTTAATAAAACTCAAGTGAATAAATATATTCTTTACTCCATAAAGAAGGAAATTACACACCAGAGGAATTTCTGGCCCTAACTAATGCATTTTGGCAAAACTAGGGAACACATATGGGAGTCGATCTTGGTCTGAAAGAACAAGAGAGGTGAATGGGACTTAACGCTGGAAGGAGGATAGTTTATGGGCAAGAAGTACTCTCCCATAACTTAGGGTCCAACGACCTGCCAAGCAGTACATGGAGACAGTTTTATTGTATTGCTAGGATGGCTCCTAAAAAACTGAATATGGGTATGAGGTACAGTAAACAAAGCAAGGAGCTACTTTGGGAAAGATTGGAGGAAGATTCCGAAATCATAAGGAATTCAAATGTTACAAATGATCATGTAATTACATGAGACTGGAAAACATCTCACCTAGGAGATCACAGTGGACACTCTATTCATAAAGGTAATAAGATATGCAAGATGCTGTTATCTTTGAGAAGTTTGGTAGTAGCTAACTTTCATAGGATGGGATTGATAAAAAGATGCTGACTTAGAACTGAGCTTCCTAGTAACAGTGTGGATGATTATATTCTGGAATGACAGAGGTTAGATATCCTCAGTTAATTGGATATATCCACTCTAATTAACTCTAAAACCAAAATGGAAATCAGCATAGCTGTATCTACAAGAATCTATGTTAATGACTAATATACCATAAAATTCTGAGGGATGAAATGTTGGTGTTTACTTGATTTGTATAAAGGAAAAATTGAAGAGGGAGGAAAGGAGGGAAAGGGAAAATACTGGGTAATGCTATTGACTAACATATTGTTGTGCACATTTCCAAATATATAACATCAAATCTGACCATTATGTACAACTATAATGTACCAATAAAACACCTTAAAAAAGAAAAAGACAGTAGAGAGATAATATATTAGTTTTCTAGGGCTGCCATAACAACATATCAGACTTGGTGGCTTCAACAACAGAAATTTATTTCCTCATAATTACGGAAGCTAAAAGTCTAAGATCAAAATGTCAAGGGGTTGATTTCTTCTGAGGCTTCTTCCCTTTACCTGAACATGGTCTTTGCCCTCTGTTTCCACATGTTCTTCCTCTGTGCACACACATGTGTCTTTTGATCTCTTATTTAGAGGATACCAAACATATCAATTAGGTCCCATCTATATAATTTAATTTTTCCTTAATTATATTTTAAATGTCATATTTCTAAATATAATCACCTTATAAAATATTGGGGAGTCAGGTCTTTAAAATGGATTTTGGGGGATGAAATTCAGACCTTAACATTCAATGTCAATTGCCTAAATAGATAATTGTAGTCCTTCATGTGATTTCCAGATAGATCAGTTCTCAGATCCAGAGCCCACTGATAAGGAAGACAAAGGGTTCCTTTCGAAAAGAAAACTGAATCACCCCAAGTATATAACACAAGTGTATATGATGGCATCTCCCCCATCGCACACCAAATCTTTCACTGGGGAAAGGAATGACCAGAATTTTTGAGAGTGTGAGGCAACATGGACACCAAGGTACTCCAAACACTGTCATGGTCCTCCAGAGAGTGGGTCTTTGTTGGGGCTATTGTACCAACACCCTGTTATTTCCCAGATACCCAATTCATAATTTGGGTGGTCATGCTTAGTTGCTGGTAGAACTCTGCCATTGTTTCTCAGTACCATGGTATAAGAATCATTGTGGTTGGAAGAGTCAGGAAAAATCCCTGAAATATACCTTTCCACATTCATCACCAAGGTAATAAATTAAAAAAATATTATTTCAAGTGGGAGGATTTTTGAAGATTGGTGCCACCCTTTATTTCCACCTTCAAAAGGAGGAGGGAGGAGACAATCATAAAATGTAATGAAGTGTGGTCACAATTGTCCCCACTATACCAGATGTAGTATCTTTACTAGCAGAATCATCAGTCTCTTGTAATTGTTATGACTAGTGGTCTGTTGATTTCATTTTTATTAAAGGCCATCATCTCTTTTATATGAGAGGATCAAGATACTTTCACTATCTTGTCCCTGAGTTTTTAACTTAAGTTTATGTTATATGTATATTATATATAATTACATAATGATTATAATTTAATTACATTATCATTATATCATAATATAATTTGTAGAGACCTCGATCTTTCTGCCAAGCTGCAGAACAATATGCTGATTTACCATGGTAAATATATCATGCCAAATATACCTGATGAACAAGAAGTGTGTCAAACACTATTGATGCCCTCACAAGACTTATGCATGCTCGATAGTGGGAAATAAAGTCAACAAAGAATCAGAGACATGACACACTGGTGTAGTTCTCAGAAATTTGATGACCTATGGTATTCCAGGAAAGCCCTTCAATGTACAAGGTGATGAATGTCACAGTCCCTCTTAGCCTAAGAAAGTGGCTTTGTAAAGCTTTTGATGGGTCTCATGTGGAGTCTAGAGGCTTCAGTGTATGTGATGCGAACCAACATCTGATATATGGTTTTATAGAGGTAATTATAAGGTAGATGGTAATTATAAGGTAGATGTAATATTATCTGATTTTACTCAGCATTTTACACAGCCAATTTGTAGAGTTGTGTTGTGTTCTATTGTATTTAAAGTGGTTTTGTAGTGCAGAAATGCTACTAGCAGGAGAGAGTAAGGGTTTCACTAAACCTGAACTATGACTTATCATTGTATTGGGGCTTGTAGTGTGTTACTTAGGTCCTTTTAAGCTGCTGGTTGTATTGTTGATGTCCCACAATAGAGTTTTCCTAAGGTATTATTCTCAACTAAATGGAGTTGTCTCATCCAACTGACTGCTTCTCTCTAGAGATATCTGATCAATGGAAGAATTAAAAGGCATGGCCCGCTTGTCTCAGGTTTGGATAAATTTGAAGAGCTATTCAAGCTTCAGAGCTCCCTGTAGGATTGTATACAGTCTCTGTGACCCCTGTGTTGATGCTCTGCCCTCTACCCCATCCTACTTAACCCCATTCTTGGTGTTATTCTTGAATGCTTTCTCTGGTAGACTTACTGCACACAAATGTTTTCAAGCTTTTGTATCTTAGATAACTGTGCTAACTCAGTATCTTTTTACCCTGGGTTCCTCATGCCTATGGATGAATGCTATACAATGGAATCTGGAAAAATAATGTCTGGAATCCTGAGAATTCTCTGGCCTGTCTTGGTACTTTCTCGCTGTTGATAATAGAGCATCATGGCCAGCAAATAAGACTCTGCATAAAGCAAGTAAACTTTACCAGCAAAAGTGCCAACTTATAAAAGTGAGGGAAATATATTCTGATTGGAGGAGAAGAGAAACAATGGATTCTTTTATGGCCTGAGAATAACTGTTGCTGTAGCATTAGAAACTTCTTCGTTCACTCTCTTGTATTATACCTTTATAAAATGTGGATTCCTAGCTCCTTTAAAAGGGACAATGTGATGTGTTGTACTTAGTGTAGTACACAAGAAGGTTGTGTGGTCTTCCAGGTTGACTGTGAGATATTTATATAGAGATGAATTTCAAAATCACTATCTCTATGTATCTATCTATCATCTGTCTCAATAATATCTTCTTAGCCTTGTTTTTTCCTCCTGGTAGTTGTGTGGTGACTAATTGTACATAGGTCTTAAACTGCTGTAACCCGACAGCATCTTTTTTTGGCCCACATTGCATAGTTTTAGATTCCTTCTCTGGCATTTTTATGATGCCACAGTGTGGGATTCTCATGGTAATTCTATTCTTCACTCTCACATGTACAATCTAGAAATGTGGGAGAGTGAATGTTATGGGGCCACCTTCGGTCAATGTGGGGAGGAATCAATACTCCCCATATCATCCTGTTGGTGAACAGTTTTGAAATCCACTTCACGGTGCTCCAGCTTCCCAATGCTATGGCCTTTTCCAATAACATATTCTTGCATTGGCTCTCCCTTTCTCTCTGTTTCAGTATTCCTGTCCCTGATCTCCGTTCCTTGCAATCACACTCCAAAGAGACTATGTACATGCTAGCCTTTTGCTATAGCTCTGTTTTCAAGAGAATTAAGGCTAAGACATGTGATAGGAAGGCAGCTGAGCATGAAATCAATGGTCTGAGAGAGGAGATAAATAAGTTAATATCCAATAAAATGTAACCCAATCAATCGGTGATTCTTCCAAGACTCTGGTTCACGTCCTTTTGTGGGTACATAGTACGAGCAGGTCTAAGGCAAGGGTCGAAAAGTTCATAACTCTTTAGGTTCTTAGTTTTTTCCCCTGTTTTCATTTTGGCTTCAGTACATTGAATAGCAGCCATGAAGCCATGAGTCCCTTAATGAATTCGGAGTACAGCATAGACTGTCTCAAAAAAACAAACTAAAAAGGCAGATTAAATGATGTGATAAGCCGGAAATCTCTTACATGACTTTAGTATTTTCCTGACTGAATAGGGTCAGGGGAGGTTAGGAAAAGAGACTTTCTTTTGAGTTTTATTGGCAGTTTGTGATTTCTATTTAGTTTTCCCTTTGCTATTACAGTCATACCTTACTTCACAACAGGATATGTTCTGAGAAATATATCATTAGTGATTCTGTCATTGTTCAAATATCATAGAGTACACTTACACAAATTAAGATAATTATGACATCACCATGGGATATATGTTCCATTTTATTTTTTATTTGTTTATTTTATTATTATTATTATTATTATTTTGTTACCACGGATTGAATCCAGGGTGCTTAACCACTAAACCACATCCTCAGCTTTTTTCATTTTTATTTTGAGACAGGGTCTTGCTAGGTTGCTGAGGGCCTTGCTGAATTTCTGAACTTGCAATTCTCCTGCCTCAGCCTTCTGAGTCCTTGGGATTACAGGTGTGTGCCACCACTCCTGATACTAGGTGGTAGAATCTTATGGGACCACCATCACATGTGCACCATTTTACATGTATATACATCATTGAGTAAAACTTCATTATATGGTACATGACTGTTTTTTATTTTAGAAAAATAAAACTAAAGTAGACAGTGGTTTCTCAAAGTTTAGACCAAATGTGGAGTAGTGCTTACCCAGGATAGAAAACCAAGGTCTTAGTATTTTCCTGGAACAAGCTCAGGCTTTTGTTCTGCCACGATAACAGCATTGCGTGCTATAATTCTTTCTAGAACAGACCCATAGCATGTCCAGGCCTCTTCAGAGAACACAGTGAAAATTCATCCCAAATCTCTCAGGGTCATAAAGGAGTTCAGGAAGCAAGTGACAATTGCCCAAATTCCAGAGCTGATGTGTGGCCCAGCTGGGGTTAGAACCAAGGTTGGTTAGCTCCTGAGGCAGTTCTTCTGCAGTTCCTCTCCTATTCCAAATGCCTATGGTCATACTGCATCTTTGCCCAGAATATGTAGCATGAAAATCAGATAAGCAACAGTTCAGGATATAGATTATAATCAATTACAATATTTAGCTCAAATATTAGAGCTTGGTGCAGATTATACCCAAGTCCCACATTCCATCTGTACTACAGAGGTAGTACATACATAAGAGCGTGGGCTTCAGAATCACACGGACCTGGGTTTGAATACTGCTCATTTCTCCTTTTAGGTACACATCTGCAAGCAATCATTTAACAACTCTAAGCCTTTTTTGTCCACCTATAAAATGGATACAATATCACTTTTCCACAAGAGAATTGTAAGAACTATATGTATATGTAAAGCACTTTGTGCCTGGACCATGAGGAATTCTCTTATTTGCCATCAGCCTGTCTTCAAAGTTGAGCCCTTATTCTATGACTCTACCTGTGGTGTTTTGTCTCAACCACCACAGAGTGGTAGAGATGCCTCACAGTGATTGGTTTCTTTGTTATGATTATATTTTGGCATGTGGTCCTGACCTATTCCAGTTGATCATGAACTCTGTGAGTCAGGGATTTGATTCCATTCATCCTTGTTATGCCCTCACAGCTCTTTCTTCCTTTGTGACTCTGGGTTAAAACTCTGCCTGTGTAGACCAATTACTAGGGAGGAGGTGATGTCTGGCATAAATGGAATAATGATTTCTGTGGGGTGTCTGTCTAATTTTTCTCTATGGACTTTCAGGTGGTAGTGTTGGGGGTCAGAGTTCATGGTTTGGGTAGGAAATTATCTGACTTCTTATCCTTGGGTTTTTCCCAACCATGTGCTAGTGCTCTGTTCTCCTGATTTGCATTATTATGGTATTGGACAAGATGTAGGGACATGATGTTCTAAACCCCACATTAAGAAGGCCTTTTCCCAAACTGGTTCTACAAGCATGGGTGGCTTGACCTGAGTCAATTCTACATTCTCAGGCAATAACCTATTGAAGTTCTGTGAAATTATAAATTCTGGTGCAGTTTTGGTTGAGGTGTATGGAGTTCTCTATGGAAGCAGTATGAGTGAAGGGATTTTAACTTAATGAATATATAATAATGTTGTATTCAGGCATTTGTCTCAGGCATTTTTCCCCCATAATGAGCACTGATTTATTTTTGGCAGATTTTTAAAAATTCTAGCTTCAAGTTACATAAAAAAATACTTCTATACTCATTTTTCGGTATGACAAAAATTACATTTTTAAAAGTTGTAATGTTGCCATGACTTTTAAACCAAGGAATATTTGCAAGGTCTTTCCATATTATTTTCCTTTTTTAAATTGGTGCATTATAGTTGTACATAATGATGGGATTTGTTGTCACATATTCATAGATGCACTCAATATAGCAATACAATTCGGTCAGTGTCCCCTCCCGCACCCCCCTACCTCCATCCTCCTGTTCCCCAGATCTTGTGCCTCTCTTTCTTGGTCCTATATTTTCCCAAGTATCCAAGTACAGTGACATAATTCTTAGACTTATGAAGAACATTTTTTATATACATGACTATAGTGTATACAGTGACATACTTATAATTGCTTAGAGTGTATATTGCTTAAACTCAGTTCCCACATTTTCCCTTCACCTCCCTTCCTATCACCATTTGTTATTTTTAGGTATAATTAACGAAAGGACTAAACATTTGCATTTTTTTTAAAGTAAGCAATAAATATCGCTTATTCAAATATCTTACACAGTATCATGAAACTGTATCTCATAAATTTATTGACATTGCATTTTTATTACAATTCACTTTTCACTATTTTCTTTTTTTCAATTTTTATTAAGGTGTTGAGTTGTCAATGAATCTTAAATGTGTGTGAAGTGACAATATGATATGCATTTGGTCTTAAATCATATTTTCCCCTACAATGTCCACTCGCCTGTCTCTTTATTCTTCTATGTTACACCCCTATAAAAGATATAAATGTGTCTGTGTGTGTGTATATCTATGTATATACACACACATAGGATTGTAAATTTTCCAGAATTAAATGATGGTATAAGTATCATTTGACTTCTCAAGGGGCTGATACATAGGCTACATTATGGAGTGTTTCCCTATCCTTCCTACCTCTCCCACCCTACCACCTCTCCCTTCCTCCCTTTCCCACCTACATGTCTTTGGTTGCCTAGATTATACACAATACTTCATTTAAGGCTCATAGTAAACCTTTGAAGTAAGTGTTATTGTCTTTCCATATTAGAAAAGGGGATTTCAAATGCAAAAGACATAAAGTAACTTATTGGCTCATTATCACACAGCACAGCAAACACAGTCTGTCTCCAATTCCCAAACTTATTTCCTTCTGTTGGATTCTTCCCAGGTATAGAGAGCCTCAGATCACAGTTGGACCATACTTGCACCATACTTGAATATGAAAGAGCCAAATGAGGCGATAGAAGGCTGATTTCCTCATCACCAGAAGTGGTTGTGCTTCCTCCAGCCTCTTGCCTGTGTTAACTTGGCTCACTGAGTTAGAGGGGACCACACCAAGATAAGTTGGTCTCAAAAATATGGACTTTTAGACTTCAGAAATTAAAACCCAATCCATTAGTCACATGGGTGAGGGATTATGTTTTATGTGTCCATTCTTTCAAATGGCTTCTTCCTGAAGTGTATTTAAGTAAAATTGGATTTGTACAAAACAATGTGAACGCAAATTCTCAGGGATCCAGTGCAACAGAAAGTGAATTTTGTGGACATATTTAGTGAGAAATGGAGATGGCTCAAAATCACCAGAACTCAGAAGAAATAAGTAAGAAAGGTAAAGTGAAGTGGAGTCCCCTTATTGAAAAGTATGTTTAAACTTGCAAAGCTCTAATCTGTGTATCCTGAAGGGAAAATACATTTAAAACAAAAGATGACTATAGACAGTTATTTCCTTACCTGTATGTCACAATCCCTCTCAGGAACCAGGGGAGAGAGGATACATCTTTGCCTGTTCTCATAGGTAAATCAACTTATTCTAAACCCCACCCCCCCAATCTGTGTGGCCTGGGAGGGAAAGGAAAAATAAAGGAGGGCATCATTCTCTGCATAATCAAGAGAGTTTCCAGTGGTAGCCTAGGATGGAGAAGAAATGTGCAAATGTAAGAAGAGTGTTAGGAAGAAATTGTCAAGTTACATGCTAGTACATGGACAGTTGGAATTTCCCGGGGTGGAGCACTGAGGGACATTTCCACTAACTTTAGTCTGTATGCAAAGTTATATCTGTAATCAAATTTCTTACTTTATTTTACTAACTGTGTGTTGAAATTATGAAAACTTACTTTGGTAGCGCTCTCAGGGGAATGAAGGAAGGGGAATGGCCTTCAGAATGGGGTAAGTTGGTGAGCATAATGGGTAGTGGCTGTGGGAATCCAGGTTATCTTAGTCAGCTTAGGCTAAATAAAAGAATACTATAGGCAGAGTGGCTTGAACAGCAGAGATTAATTTTCTTAGGATTTGGAGACTGAAGCCCAAGATCAGATGCTAGCAGAATTGGTGTTTGGTCAGCTCTCTTTCATTGGCTTGCACTCCATCACCTTCTTGCTGTGTCTTCGTATGTTCTTTCATCTGAGCATTTATTGGAGAGCAAGAAAAGGATAAAAAAGAGGGAGAGGGCTAACAAAAGGGATAGGAAGGTTATATATATATATATATATATATGATATCATCTTTCAAATTCTATGGATCTAGGGTTCCACTCTTCTTGATTGAGTTAGAAAAAGTTAGGCAGTCAAGAGTAGTTAGAATGCTTGAATCAATCAAGGGAAAACTTTTTTTTCCTTTAAGATCAATTTGACACCCCCAATGCTAATAAAGGTCTGACAAGATAAGCACAGATGCAGACACTCCCTGCTGCTAAGGAAGGAACCACATTCTTTCTATTGGCGCCTGAGGCATGAACCAGAGAGTGGACCAGAATTCCCCAGCATCTGTGTCCTAGGTTCAGGGGCAGGGAAGCAATGACCAATTGAGGAGAGGAAGTCATAAAAAGGGCAAACCTCACTGCCTCATGGGCTGTGTCCCCTTCTTCCGCTCTGGGGGAAGTCTGCTCTTTTCCCTATGCATCACTTTCTATAAAATAAAATCCGTCTCCTACGCTTGCCTTGGTGTCCCTTGTTTTCATTCTTTGAACCCAACATCCACAAAACCTACATCATTATGAATTCATGTAACCTTAACTACTTTCATAATGGCCCTATCTCCAAATACAGATTTATTGGGGTTAGGATTTCAAGATACACATTTTGAGGAGATGTACTCTAGACTATAATAATAGAAGATGAAATACAGGTGACAGCAAAGGTACAAGAAGTAGATGTGTTTACTCAGGAGAGGATGCGAAACAGCTCTTTCTTCAAATTTACCAGAAGTCATCCCTAAGAAGGAATAGAGCAGCATACTTTGTTTTGTAAAACAATGCGCTTCTCTTAAGTCTTTTTTCTTTGCTACATTTTTGTATCCGAGTCATCTTCCCAAGCTCTCAACTCAATTCTCTAAGAATATTAAGGTAATATATCAACTAGAGTTCATGACAGGGCTCACAGAGGCAAGAAAAGTGTTTATTTACTCTCTCAAACTTTTATGGAGAAGAGAATCTTCTTTTATCAGGTGAGAATATCTATAACTTAAAACAATCACAAAAATACCACACAGTTGCTAGACAATCAGATTCTCTATGGTTCAAAAGCAGCTAAAATTTATTCTCAGCTCAGTCATAAGAATGAAACCCACCATTATGTATGGCTATAATGCAGTAATAAAAAACATTTTAAAAAGTTATTTTCAGCAAATTGGGGCACCTGTGTGAAATAGAACCTGCTTACTCCTAGCATATCAAAATGGTACACAGGTTGGACTGCTGCTATTGCTGAGATCCATCCCTCCCTGTGAGGTCAGCTGGGCTACTTCTGGGTGATTGACCTGGTCCTTTTAGTGTTCTCAGAGCCAGAGTCTTCCTGATCACTAAAATAAAAGAATGCTCCATCCACGAACATGTCACACCATGACTTTCCTTTTGGAATAATCAGCATGTTGTGCTCAAAACAATTGTTTGCTTACGTTCTAATTTGTAGAATATCAACCCAAGCAAGGGGTTTCTAGGAAGGTGTTTAGCTCAGTTCATTAATGATTGTGAGCAATAAAAAAGAGGTCTGTGCTTTATCGGCACACAGGAGGCAGTATAAAATGTTCAAGTTCAAGTTCAGAGTGCTGGGAGTAGGCCTGACTGAGCTGAAATGTTGTTGGCTCTGCCAGTCATCAGTTGCAAGGCTTGGAGTGCTTCACCTGTGAGGATAGAGATAATCACAACTGTGTTGAGATTGTTTTTTAAAATACTGCATGCAAATGTTCTATCACAGTGTTGGATATTTAAGAAAAACTCCAAGAAAGTCTGTTCTAAGTAGGGTGTCATGTAATAAGTTGTATCAACCCCTTCAGGTTCAAGATTGAAAGGGAGAGAACTATTGGGTTTAGAGGCATCAACCAAGACTCTTGCAGACACACCAGGATATTATAGCCACCCTAATTATGAGAATGAAACTGCCTGGTGTAGCTTTCATTTACAACTTGGTGGCAGACCTTGTGTAGTGGAATATTTCTCCCTAGAAACCGAGGGATGTGGAAAATTACCAGAAGCCACTTAGCCAGGCAGCAAACCCCTTACTCACTGTTTCTACAGAATCAGGCCCTCAATGGAATGTATTGCCTAGGCCCCTTATCAGAGGATCCCCACCCTACTGAAAAAACTCAGTTTAATCCCCACCCTACTGAAAAACTCAGTTTAGCCAGAAAAATTCCTGCTGTGACTCTCACCCCGCCCCCAATTCAGTCCATAGAAGATCACCAACCCAAAAGCCAAGCTGCCATTTTCCGCTTGGAAAGTATGTCTCTCAACTATTGCACTAAATCTCCTTGATCTGTTGAGGTCTGGTTCCTTTCTTGCTTTGCTCCATACTCTCCTTTTCTGCTGCTCTTCCTTTCAGTAACTAGTATATTAGCCTTGATCATTGAGTGAAGACAACAGATTGTAGCTTGGGTCATATTGATGTAGTTTGGTGGAAGTGGGGTTCATGTTCCCTGAAGATGAAGAAAGAAACTGAGGGACACCGAGACAAGCATGGTAAACAGATTTTATTTTAAGAAAGCAAAGCATAGGGAAAAGAGCAGACTTCCACTAAAGTGAGAGAAGAGGACAGAGCTGAAGAGGGAGTTAGGTTTGCCCTTTTTTATTGGTTATCTTCTCCCTTATTCCAAACCTAAGACCTGGGAGTGGGAAATTCTGGTTGGGTGCAGTTTTCAGTTTGAGCCTTGGGCATCAATAGAAAGAATGTGGCACCTTGCTTACCAAAAGGGAGTGTCTTCATCTGCACCCACCTTGCCAGACCCTCCTTACTAGCACTGTGGCATGTCAAATTGATCTTCTTATAAGAAACAGACTGGTTTTCCCTTGATTGACCTGAACATTCTAACTACTATGACTGCCTAACTTTCCCCTTGTCTCAATATTATGGATTGAATTTTGTCCCCTAAATGATGCACTGGAGTCCTAATTGCCAATACCTAAGAATATGACTTTATTTGGGAATAGGGTTGTTACACATGCAAGTAGATATGATAAGGTCATACTGGAATACAGTGCATTCTAAAGATGATGTGTACTTATAGGAAAAAGGAAATTCAGACAGACACAGAGGGAAGACAGGTAGCTATGTGATAATCATGAAATCAGTGATGGAGTAATGATGGCACAAGACAATGAATCTGAAAGAAGCAAGGAAACAAGGAAACATCCTCTTGTAGACTCCCAATAGGTGCTTAACCCTGCTGACATGGTGACTTTGTATTTTTAGCTTACAGACATGTAAGGTAATATCTATTGTTTTAAGCTATCTGGTTTGTGGTACTTTATTGTAGCAGCCTTAGGAAATTAGCACAGACTATCATGGTTTAATTATGAGGTATTGCTCAAAAGTTCACACGTGAGACAACAGAAGGTTCAGAGGTAAAATGATAAGATTATTAGAGGTGATATGGGTTAACTTGGTAACTGTAGGCAAGTAGGGTACAACTGGACGAAGTAAGTCAACGGGATCATGCCTTTTTTGTAGACAGCTCAACCCAATAAATCAGAGTCCACTCCAGGTAATAGATGAATTAATGGAGTCTTTATTAGCTGAACAGCGACTGCCTCATGGAGTACACACACCCCAGTGGAGAGCAGTAGCTGGCCTAGGAAATGTAGGGTTTATAAAGTCAGAAATCACATCGCAGTTAGTAATTCAGTAACTATGAATTTGTTTCTTACCGTGACTACAACCCATTTAGCAATCATCAAGCAAGCTTAATTTTCCAGAAGCAGAAATTAGCCCTTAGCAAAGCATACATCCTGTGTTTTCCTTCTTATTTTTCTTGGTTCCCCATTGTTATTTATAGTTACAGCTTAACTCCTAGCTCAACTCTAGGTCATTAGAAGATGGAGTCTGTTGTGTCTGTGTCTTATCTTATGTTTTGTCCCTGGTGAGCAGAACTCTTTCTGCTTCCTGATTGCTATGTCCTGAGCTGTTTTCCTCCACCATACTCTTCTGCCATGATTTTCTGCTTCATCTTGGGCCCAGAGGTGTGGAGTTGGCCTTCCATGGACTGAGATCTCTGAAACCGTGAGTCACACAAATTTTTCCTTTTCTATTTGTTCTTTTCAGTTCTTTTAGTGACAAGCTGATTAAAACACAGATGTGACACTGATTAGCTGAGTGGTGCTGAATTATTTCATCATATCCTTGTTAAGCCTCAGTTTTTCTGATTTTAGTACTGGAACAAAGGACCAAAGAGGTGATGGTGAATATTAAACACTATGAGGTTATTGAAAATGTTCTCTGACCTAAGCACTGAATTCCTGTATGAGGACAAAAGGAGGTCTACTTGTTCTAAGTGTTTTGACACTTTAATCAGATCTCCAACCATCTAACTGGATGTAGTAGGCAAAACGTATAGTTAATAATGCACAAAAAAATAGCATATTTCAGATTTAAGCTACTCTGTCATTACTTATGCATGTTTGAATGTGAAACAATGAATCCTTTCAATATATAAGATTAAGTTGAATGAATAAGAAAACAGTTTATTTCAGTTATCTGAATTGAAGATTGGTTAAACCAAGTGGTCTTTTGGAGTGGCTACTCTCCTGAAGACCCCAGTGGGATCTATCTCCCTCAACACAGCTTGTTTGAGCCCCACTGGTGCAGTCTTGATCAGAGTGACTCAGTACATTTGTTAGAGAACTAAGGAAGAGATTCACAGGCAGAGTGACTAAGGGAGCTCTTAAACTCTCATCCTTAGCCTCATCCTTATCTCCTTGACAACTAGCTAGGGGCATTTGCAGATTTTAAAAATAGCCCTGAGAGGTTTCCACCTACCCGTTCTTGCTTGGGACTGCTGGGCCACAGGACCTTTTGTTTAAGCCAGAACTCCATTTTGTTACTGATAACAGTGGCCAGGGATGCCTACCCCCTGGAACCCTACTTGCTGAATTGGGCTGCCCACCTGCATAAGAAATAGACAAAACATAGAGAAAGGAAAAAATGAACTCTATGCAGTTTGATTAAACTTAGGAGAAGAAGCTACATTGCTCTTCCTACCATCCCACAGAAACAGTTATAATTATAGTAACAAAAGCAGGTGATATACATATGTAGTTTTGGTTGGCCTGAGGTGGGGGCAAAATTGGACAAAAGGCAGGAAATGTACAATTGTAGGTGTTCTTAGCCTGTTTTGCAGAGACCTGGAGGTACAGTCTCCAGGGGAGATTTTTTTGGAGCCTGGTGGTGGTGGGCTTGTCTTCAGTCGTTCAGCTTGGATTGTAAATTCTGGCTGTTTAAAATCTCCCCCTTGTTCGTACTTTCAATCCTGAGGGAACTGGGCCTTATATGTCATCTGGCTGACAATCCACTTTTTGATCAGTGTGCAGAACTGGAACATAAGAGGTAAGATACCAATTCCAGAAAGAGTCAAATTCTGAAATATTTAATATTTTTGCAGGGGAGGGGCATTTATATTAATTTGTATAAGAACTCTTTTTCCTTAAGCTTGCAGCTGTTTATCTTGTTTGATGAGTGTGACTGCGATTTTCTTGTCTGTCTCTGAATGATTTCTCTTGAGTCTGCAGAATATTTGCCAAAGCATGTGGGTTCCTATGTTGTGGGAGCTTTGTCCTGTTGTGCCCAGATTGTGAATCCCCAAAGACCACCAGGGAGCCGTCCCCAATGCAAAAGCAAGAGGGCCTTTATTGCAAGCTCGAGCTTGGGCTTACAGCATTCTCTGACGCAGCAGGTACTGGCTGAGAGCCCCGAGTCTCCATTCAGCGGGATTTTTATGAGCCCCACAGTAGAGTGGGAAATTTGAACAAAGCAAAGTACTCAATCTTTCAACATACATGGTTTGGCATATTCCCATTGGCTTAGGGTACCCAGGTCTTAACATATTGACATAGATGGTTTGGAATGTTAGGCATTGGCGTGTCAGCTCCCGATAGGTTTTTTGCCAAAGGCCAGTCCAAATCTTGATTTATGTGGTAAGCTCTTTGTTCTAGTGGCCTTCCTGGAATCGGCTGTCTGAGCTCCAGGAAATAGAACCCTAGGCCCGAAATCTTTCTTGCCCTAAACGCAACCTGTCATGGCCATGGTTCGGCTCCCTTTTCAGTCCCATTCATTCATCTCTGTCATCTCATGTTGAAGGGGGTATGACAGGACAGTTTGAGTCAACATCAGAAGATCCCTGTTTAGCCTATTTTAAAAAACAGAAGGTGTTTGGAAAGATTAACTCTTATGCCATAATATTCAAAGTACTAGTAAGTGTAAGGAAAGGGACGAGAAATGAAGGAAATAAAAAGGGAGGAGAATGGCGGCAGTGGCTCAGCAGCAACACAGGTTTATTAGGGAGAAACCTCCTGAGGGGGGCCCATTGGAGTCTGAGACCTACCTGCCACTCAAAAACTGGGGTAGACAAAGGAAATTAGGAGGGAGGGGACCAAGAGCAGTAGGTGTGTGGGGGGGTCGTCTGATAAGGGCCTGAGGCAATGGGTCCTGATGAGGGACCCTGTATGTAGAATGCAATGCAGTGAGTAGGGGGTTTGCTGCCTGGCTGAGTGGCTTCTGGTAATTTTCCATATCCATCAAAAGAGCAAAGCAATTCAGTCTGTATCAGAGATTTGAACTAATAAACACAACTAAAGAGGAGCAACTTTTCTATAAGAAATAATTCTGTCAGATCCACTGTAAAGGGTCTTTCAGGTAGAATCCTTCTTACGTAAATCAAGGACAGTCATCAAATGTGTAGAAAAACGTATGCTTAAAGTTTAGGCACATTACAGACTGTAAACAATTTGAACACAGGTTAGAAGAACTAACGTAATTCCATCATTTAAGACATACTTTGTAAACTAAATTATAAAACAATATAAATGGTTCAGTTGGGAAAATCCTTTTTAAAATAATACCCAGCCTTACATATACCCTGTATTAAATCTTTCACTTTAAATTTGTCTTGAGATAAAAGATGAACAAAGCAAGATTGTTCCTTTTAACTACAGAACAGAACTCACATGATCTAAATTGACTAAAAATCATATAGGAGATAGTATTATTACCTAAAAAACTTGCAGCTTAGTAAGACAATTTAGTTACCTCTCCAATGTGTTAAACATTCATGATTTATAGCATATTCTTTCTAATAGATATTTAATGTTTAGAGCATTTGAATCAATAAAATATAACATCACTGTGAAGCTAGTAGTTCATTTAACTAGAGGTACAAACCAAAAATAGAATTAAGAACAAATGAAGAAATTCTTGTAGAATTTAAATTTTCCTTTAAGCAATAGAAAACCCCCTAAGATCAGCAGAAAATGTAGGAAATCATCTTGATAAAACATAAAATCTTGTTCTTTTAAATCAGTTCTTTTGCAAACTGTACTAAAAGCAGTTGTCACTGCCAAATTGTTAAATTCTATTTGTAAATGTATTTTAAAGGTTACGTTTAGTTCCTCTAGAATTTGAGCATTACTAGACCTTTGACATCAGATAGTACAAAATACATTTAACATTTCAATTAGGCAATGAAGTACCTTGCTTATTAGAACAATGAAACACAGGTTTTATAGAAAATATAAAATCATAATGAAAATTACATGACTTGTTCTATAAGCAATGCTATAGAAATTCATTTTTAACTGTCAGCAAAAGGGACTGATGTCAGTTCACAGATGATTGTAAATAGGCTTTTGGTGTGATATTACTGAAGGCTAATTTATTTTTAATGATAACAGATTTAAGGCTCATCATATCTTAGTCTTTTTAACCATTTAAACTACTGAATGAAAGCATAGACTAATGTTTAATTTTGGAAGGGATCTATGATCAATTAACAATGAAAACAGCAAAAGCTCCACAATTTTTTAGTTCATTATAAAATGATGCCATTCCAGGAATCAGAAACAGAAACTGTATATAAGTAATTAGCATTTTAAGTCACTTTTTAATTTCCTTTATTTTAGTCATGGAACAAGGAAAGTATAGGTTCACTTGTGAATTTCTAAATCCACCAGATAATTAATAATTAATATTTTAGACAAAGCCCGAGTGCCATATAACTGTAGGCAGTACACATTTATTACAAAGACAAATTCAAATTATAGTATAACTATGCAAGTGTGTCTATTAAAAAGACTCAAGTTACAATTAGAAAAAAGAAAATAAAAAAAGAAAAGAAAACTTTTTTTTTTTTTTAAAGAGAAGGACAGTGAGAGAGAGACGGAGAGAATCCATTTTTATTTAGTTTTTCACATGGGTTTCATTGCTCTGACACTTAGTTGTGTATATGGGCGCTGGGGTTTGAACCAGTGAACTTGTGCATGCCGGGCAAGTGCCATAATCACCGAGCCACTGCTCCAGCCCCAAGAGAACATTTCTGAGGTGTGGAAAGCCTAAGAGTTTTAGCTCTGGATCAAGGTTTCCTTGTGAAAACAAAATTATTTAAAAAGCTACATTTAGGGGCTGGAGTGGTGGGTCAGCGGTTAAGGCACTTGTCTGGCATGCGCAATTTCAAACTCTAGCACCACCACATACACAACAAAGTCTTGGAGCAATGAAAGCCATATGAAAAGCTAAATAAATAAAATTATTTCTCTCTCTCTTACTGTCCCTCTCTCTTTAAAAAAAAAAGATACATTTATAAGAATCCAAAATGTCTATCCCATATATGTATTTAATTTACTCATTTTAACATTTTAAAAGTTATTTTCAGGTTATTCATGGAAATCGTGTATAATTACTGTTTTAAGTTATTTCTTTGCCAAAAATGGTCCTAAGAGGTTGCTGTATATAGAGAACAAATAACACTGTATCTCAAATATCTAGAGACAAATATTCCAATTGGCTAACAGGTCAGAAAAATTAGCAATAGATTTTAAAGACTTTCTTATTATGAATGCGATTAAATTACATACTACAGACTACTGTGATCATATAAATGTAAGACTTTTAGGCTCATTAATAATCAATTTAGAATCATGTAAACAGATGATATTTACATCCATAAACATATAGAGCACACAAGAAATATTTACGGGTTGGATTTATCATTTGATAGTTTTAAAAGTTAGATTTTTGATCTGATATTAAAAGCAGTCTGTTAAGTCTTAAACTTGCAGTTCTAAAGTTGAGAACAGGTAGAAAATTCAGAGTAAGACTAACAAAACTTGAAGAATGAGTTCCGAGTCAAATAATCCTTCAGATTGAGAAAATTAAAAATCTTAATTTGATAAAGTAAAAAATATAATTTAAGGGCATAGAATTTAAAAAAGTGAAATTAATTTACCAGAGTGAACAAAATGTCATGAGCTCAAAATAGTGAGATCACAGATAAATTTAGACTTTTCTTTTGACAGAGGTCCATCTGGTGACTGAAACAAGAATTAATGCTTGAGAAATAGTTTGGATTGATAAAATGTTTCACAAATAGGCTGGAGAAATCCAGCTCACATGTTACATACAATCCCCACACATGAAAAGTGGGGTTAGTTTGAGGTTCTAGACCCTTATTTTGCATTTTTTGGAGGAAATTCCCAAAGTGCTTTCCAACCCTGGAACAGGATTTGTTCTTCTTAAAATGGAATTCTGTATGTTAGTAGATAAATCTGTTACTGTTGCTATGGGAGTATAGCTGTTGATGCCAATTGTTAGGTTGATAAACATGAAACAATTTAAATAAATTAGCAAGCACTCATGTAGGTAGACTGTATTATTATCTTTTAAAACACAATTGGGCTGGGTGTGGTGGCACATACCTGTAATCCCAGTGATTTTGGGATGCTCAGACAAGAGGATTGCAAGTTCAAGGCCAGTCTCCACAATTTAAGCAACTTAGTGAGACCCTGTCTCCAAACAAAAATTAAAAAGGGCTGGGGCTGTAACTCAGTGGTAAAGTATACTGGGTTCAATCCCCACTATGGAGAAAAAACAAAAACAGAGCAAAATTCAGCAAATAACAAAGGAGCACTTACCATTCTATGTTACTGAACATAAGCAAAAGCAAATGGCTTAGAACAGCACACTTAAGTTCCAAGCAGCTTAAGTTCCAAATGGCTTACTGGAGCCCAAAACAACTCACTCAAGGCCAGACAGTAGGTAGTGGTGAGTGACCCACTCAGGGTCCCAAGCCTCAACCAGTAGAGTCCCCAGTATACACCCTAAGGGACTACCTTAGTGTACACCCTCATGTTGGTACAGAGCAGGGGCCTTCCAGGAAACTGAGGTAGCACAGAGAGTCCCTTCAAACCCTGATTCTTTCTTTCTTTCTTTTTTTTTTTTTTGGTACTAGAGATTGAATCCATGGGTGCTTAACCACTGAGCCATATCCCCATACCTTTTATTTTTTATTTTGAGACAGGGTCTCACTATGTTGATGAAGCTGGCTTTGAGGTCCTCTTGCCTTAGCCTCCCTAGGCAGGGATTATATGCATGTATCATTGTGCCCAGCCAAATTCTGATTCTTGTGATCAAGTAAAAAATTTCAGACATGTTGCCCAGAATAACAGGAAGGAGTTTATTGAAGGGATAGGAAAGGGGAAAGGGGACATTCTCAAGGGAGAGAGTGGATCCTCAGAGAGGAGAGGGACAATATTCCTCTCCTGCATTCATTTTATTGGGGATCCATGGGAAGTTTCCAGAGAGTCCCGCCCAGTTCCACCTCTTATTTTGACTAACAGTAAAATGACATTAGACATTCAATCCTCATGACAAGTTGCCATAACAGCTCTAGATCACCTTGGCCCATGCTAACCAATTCTAATGGGATTTTTAACCATAAATTTTTACAAATTTTATGATTAGTAAGAATTATCCTTATCTCCCTGAGTTTTAGGATAAAGTCTATGAAAAGGGTCACAAAAGTCTCCCTCTTCAGGGTAACTTGTGTTCCTCTTATTGAGATAGGTTAAAGACAGAGAAATACCGAATCTTGGAGGAAATATCAAGAAGCCATTTAGATTGGAAAGGCTCAGTTGTAAATTTTGGACAACATGTCTGTGGCCTGTGTTCCTGTGGTCTGGGGCTTTGACCTGTGACCATATAAACTGAGGAAATATGCAGGTGCAGGAAAACTGGTACAAAATTGTGCAACTCCATCCTGGATCCACCTCCAGTCCAGCCTCTGATATAGCCCTTCTATAAGTATTGGACCCGCAGCAAGTTGGGGCTACTTCTTTCTCTTGAGACAGACTGCATTCTCCCTTGAATGTTTATCTACCATCCTGAATAAACATCTGACAATCCCTCTGGCTCTTGCTGAAATTATTTTCTGTTGTGTATGCCAAGGATCCTGCTGTTACTGAGTTGAGGTCCTCATTTCTTTGGGAAGTTCCTTGACCTCTCTCCGGAGACATCTCTTCTCCTGTGACATTATCAGCACTATTTGGGGCCTGAGTTTCTCCTAAGTTTCACTGAGGAATGTGACATAGGCTGTTACAGTAAGGCCAGGCATGGCTGCTGGTAAATTGGTTTTTGGAGAAGAAAACATATGGGGGTCAACACAGTGGGGCCATTTTATAGAATTATTTTCTTAAATCGAATGTTGCCACCATTTGCACCTGTCTGTCCCATAAAAGTAGGACTACCAACAGTGTCCTGTTGACCATTTCTGAAAAACTTATTTTCCTCACCTATGAAGGAGGAAGAAAAAGGACAAATTTCCCAGGATTTATTATCTCTGGGCAGCTGCAGTACCTTCTACACCGTCCAACTGCAGACTCTACTGGTTGCAAGAGCATGATAGCCCAGAGCTCTTCCTTCCTCAGTGATCACTTCTGGAATTGGGGATTTAGCTCAGTGGCAGAGCGCTTGCCTAACAAGTGCAAGGCCCTGAGTTCAGTTGTCAGCCCTAAAAAAAAGAGAGAGAGAGAGAGATCTTTTCTGGCCTGCTCAAGGACAGGAATTTTCTTTCTTCTACTGAAACTCAGAACTGTTACCAGGTGGCTTTTATACAGCCTGGGAAGAAAGAGATTAGGTCATACTGCTTTCTGCCCCAGAAATTTTTGGAGTCAAATTGGTAGAAAAATTGGTTTTATTCAAAGTCAGCTTTGAAGGAAGAAAACAGAAACTTAATTGTCTCAAAGATTCATCTCTGAAATTCCTGAATATTAGCTGAACTTTTCTAAAAGAGGTGGGGAAGGACAAATGGCAGGAAAAAATATACAACCAGATTTATTTAGCCTGCATTAGACAGGCCTGATTAGATAATCTCAGCTCCCATCATATTTGATGCATGTCAAGATGTTGGGTCCCGGCTCCCCAGCCTCTACTCTGAACGTGAGGTAACCATTCCCAATTTTAGATGGAGTTCCTAATTTCATTCTGCTTCATAATTAGGACCATGAAAATGTCCCCAGAGCTTGGGAACTTACTGTTCTCAAAATCCATAGACAGCTAAAATAAATATACAATTGAAAGATAAATGAAAAAGTGTGAATCATGGGCTGGAATTTCAATCTATTAAGAAGGCAGAAAGGGATGAGGGCAACAGCAATTTGTGAAGCAGTCAGTAGCACGGGCCTGAGATAGGAGTCAGATAATGTATCACTGGAGGGAAAATCAGTGTAGTGTTCACTAAAGCAACAAAATTAAAAAACCACTGAATTTGGATGGAAAAAATGTTCAGTGTGCATCTTCAAGTCTATCTGAGCATTCACTGTGGACACTTTTTGTAGATTCGTGAATCTCTAACTCATATGTAACTTCACCCAAAATCATACATATTTATATCTATAATAAAACAAATCCCAGCACCCCTACAACATATTCAGTTTTGAACAAAATACTCCTTTGTGACTTGATTTCCACCCAGAGAAAGCAGATTCATCATGATGGCAGCATTCCCATCAAAAACCCCTTGTCCTGGTGGTTTGGGGACTTCAGTCTGAGTGGGTTCTGGAGCCAACCTAACAGGAAGGTGAGACTCATATCTTCTATATTGCTCTTCTTCAATTTTTTCTCTATATAGAAACCAGAGTAATCTTTCTAAAATGTAAATGAGATCATGTTGGCTCATAGCTCTGAATCCTCCCCTGGCCTGTTTTTACAATTAGAGTGAAGTGTCATGTCCTCAGGACACCTGTGCCTCCACCACAGGTTCCTTCCAGTCTGTATGACATCAACTCTTACCCTTCCTTATTTAATTCCACTCATATTGTCCTTTTTCTTCTTTGCTACATCAAGAAAGTTCTTGTTTCTGAGAAAAGCACTTTCTAGTATATCTTCCTGGAATTCTCCTCTCCTCAGATATTTACATAGTCTTTGTTTCTTTTGTAGATGGGCCTGACCCGGCCTCAGTGGCCAAAATGCTTTTCCTCCTTCTGTATATCTACACAGTGATTATTACTCCTGAGATTAGGTTATACGACAAGCAAGTATACAGATACCTTTATTCACTAAATTGTCAGGTCTTGAAGAGCAGATATTTTGTCTTATTCCCCATAGCATCCCTGTTACCTAGGACAATACCAGGCACCTGGCAGGAGTCTCAATAAACATTTACTGATTACAGAGTTGAATAGATGGATAGGGTACTGAGATGCAGAATAAAGCTTGAAAAAAATTGGTGTCAATGTTTGTCATGCACCCATATTCCACGTAGTTTTAGGGCCTGTTTTACTCATTTTTTGTTGCTGTTATTATAAGACCTGACAAGAACAATTTTAAGGAGGAAAGGTTTATTTGGGGGCTCATGGTTTCAGATGTCTTAATTCATAGGTGGCTGTCTGCATTGAACATCATGGGAGAAAAGTATGACAGAGGGAAACAGATTAATTTTTGGTTCCAGAAAGCAGAGAGAGATTCTCCATACCAGATTCAAAATGTATACCCCAAAGGCACACCCCAAAAGAACCACCTTCTACAGTCACACCTTACCTGCCTTCAGTTGTCAATTAATCCCTATCAGGGGATTAACCCACTAACTGGGTTAAGGCTCTCATAACCCAATTTCACTTCTGAGCCTTCCTGCTTTGTCTCATATGAGCTTTTATGGGACAGCTTTAATCCAAACCATAATGTCAAATGTACTGGCAGCTCTGTGTCTCTATACAAATGCTCCCTACTCATTCATTTAATCATTGTTTTACAAATGATGTTTATGTACCAGGTATGGTTTGGTACTATGCATGGTGCTGGGGTTACTCTGTTGGGCAGACAAAGCTGGTGTGAACTCTCACAGAATTTATATTCTATAAGTATCAGCCAATTTAAAAGGAAAACAAGGATTAGAGATGTTGCTCACTGTATAGAGAACTTTTCTAGTATGTGCAAGGCTCTGGGTTAGATCCCTAGCATTGCAAAACAAAAGAGAAATCAGGTCAAACAAGTAATAAACCACAAATTCAAGGTTGTAGTGATGCAGATCATCTGTAAGATAAAACAAGGCAGTGGGAAATTGAGTGGCCAGGAATAGGGGAACATTCATTACCCAGAGTACCTGGGGAGGTTTTTTAGGTGGAGAAACATTTGGACTGAAACCTGAATGAAGATAAGTTGCTGATCTTTTGAAGAAATTTAGGTAGAGGGAAAAACGAGTGCCAAGGTGTGAATAAGCAATGGCAGGAATAAGCTTCGGGTGTTTGAGGAACAGAGAACTGACTGTGTCTGGAGCACAGGAAGTGAGCAAGAGGAGAGGGCTTCAGCAAGCAGGCAGATGCCAGAGCTTATGGTGTCTGAAAAGCTGTCACAGTTGTAAAATGGACTTGAGTGCCTATCCTATAGGGTTGTTCTAGAGATTAAGTGAAATAATCCATGATGTGTGCATAGTACATGGCTGACAGAGTATAGACAAAGGCTGAGGTTATTATTCTAGCACTGATACTTTGCCCTAAAGGTCACATTGACTTCAATATTTCTGGTAACTTTTATTGTCTGGTCTGAGTTGGCTTGGGCCTTTTTGAAAGTGGTGGTCTGGATGAATGTCCTCTTCCTGCCCTCTTTCTTTATCTCCCATCTGCCCATCTGTCTGCATGTTTCCTTAATGTTTACTCATTTTTAAATGGACACAAATGGAGAACTAGGCATGTGCAGGCAGGCATGGATATTTCTACTTATTTCCTACAATTTGGTGGCCATTATGTAGCTGCAGGAATTTTAAAAATAAAAACCTGATGTGATAGTAAAAGAGAAGAGAACATCATAAATTATTAGCAGTCTTTCAGTCTTTGGGTGGTGAGGAAGAGAAACAAATCTTAGGCTCTGGACAGTCTTGATTCAGCATTTGTTATTATTGAGTGACAGACTCTGATTTTTCCTTCACTGTCCTTATGGTGAACTTTGCACTGAGACTGGATGGTTCAAATAACGTGGGAAGTGATGTTCAGAAGGTTGGATAGCAGTGTGCTGGGCTGAAGGCTGCTTTTGGAATAGCACCCAGATTTTCTACTCTGTTTCCGAGTTGCCACATGCTTTGGTCTCATTACCTCCTTGTCCCCAGAAACACTGACTTCTATTCTGTTCCTGAACACAACAATTCTGTTCCCATCTTTTGGGTTTTATTTTTGTATTTACCTTTTTATATTTGGTTTCTTGTTATCTGTGATTCATATCTTGCTCAAAAAGACCTTTGACCACTCTGAATGAAGCACCTCCTCCTTCATTCCCTAGTTGATTTTCTCCCAAATGCTTATCACTGTTGTAAGCTATTTTCTTGTGTATTGACTGTCCCCTTTCCCCCTAGCAAAACTATATTGTATATAAAAGTGGTGGCTTTGTCTGATGTACTTCTCATCATATCCCAATGCCTGGAAGCATGCCTGGCATATAATAAGCATTTATTGAATGAATGAATGAAGCAACCTTAAACTTGAAATTGCATAGATAAAGAAGGGAAATTATTGGAGGAATACAAAGTTAGCTTTATTTTTGCAGGGATTATTGCACATTTGAAGCATAGGTGCAGAGGGATGGCTGCTTCACTGTTACCAAGACTATTTCCATCTCTTTCCTCTGGCCTTTTCTTCATAGGCACCATTTGCCTTTATGCACCCTCTATGTTCACATAACATAAACTGTGCCTGCGGATAGCTACTGAATTGTGAATAAATTTATTAGGTCCTCATATAAAACATTTGCAAAAGAATTCTGATTGATCTGATTCAGAATCAAGCAAGTGTAGTGAAGGGGGTGGCTTATGTAAGAATCAGGTGTGTCCTACTATAACCATTTAGAGGGATAGAGATGGAGAGTGACATTATTTCCAAAATGGAGAGCTATTGAGAAATGTTCACTACACTGGGCTTTGAAATGCACAAATATGAGAAAATTTGAATAACTATGAATGGTGATGGGAAGGAAAAAATTATCATAGGAAATGTAAGCATGGAGAGACTGGATTTACGAAAATGGATGGAAAGGCTTCTCCAATAGCCCAGATGTTAGTCAATGCACACACACTTTTAGCTTGGGTTCCTCAGAAAGCAGATCCTGAGGCAAATTTTCACATGCTTGGGGGAAGCACTGAGTCACAGGAAGTCGAGGCAGTGGATGGAAGAGGTCTTCTAAGCAAGTGTGTTATAGAGTTGTCCCCACCCTGTTTCATGGACATTGTTGGGTATCACAGTATCATCTTCCAGTGAGCCATGTTAATGATGGCTTCTAGGAAAATGTATCTGAGACTAGAATATGGGAAAATTTATCTGATGAAAACTTTTCCCTTGGTCAAAGACTGACATCATGGCATAGAAACCTCCCTCGTTTTCAGACTGCACATACATATCGCAGGCACACAGAGGTGCCATGTGCCTGAAGGAGGTACACATATCAACAGAGAAACCACTGAGAATGAGTCAAGCTGCAACCTTACAGGCTGGGTATGAGAAAATATGTGCAGATGGTAAGGATCTATGGATCTTGCACACTGATTAGAAGGTTAACTATGAAGGTAGAAGGTTAACTACGAAGGTAGAAGGTTAACTACGAAGCTGAGACCATGTAAGTGTTCTCCATGTTGGGTTGTGCAGTGTGTTTGAGAATGTAGTCTCTCTCTTACCATCTATTTTGGTGAGTTTTGCATCACTGTGACCACAATGCCTAACAAGAAGAAATTAAAGGAAGTTTAAGGAAAGTTTATTTGGGGCTCACAGTTTCAGATGTCTCAATCCATAACAGTTGACTTCATTTCTGTGCACCCAAGGTGAGGCAAAATATTATGGCCAAGAGGCAGGGTGGAGGAAAACGTCTCACCTTATTGCAGACAGGAAATAGAGATGAACCCTTCCAGGTCACAACCCCACTGACACACCTCATACACCTGCCTCCAGTTACCACCAATATCATTCAAATTAGGATGAACTGATTAGATTACAGCTCTCAGAATCCCATCATTTCACCTCTGAACATTCCTACGTTAACACAGGAGATTTTAGGATATTCTTAACACCAAAACTATAACACTATCTTCCTAAATTATAATTCCTTTCACCAATTTTTGTAGTAGAGAAATTTCTGGATCTCTCATCTTCAGATTTGCCATCCACTTAGCAAGCTCTAGCATCACCCATAAATAAGAGTTGAGATATGCTTTTTTAATTTTAATAGAGCAAAGCCACTATACATTGTATCATTGGGGTAGAAAAAGTTCAGTCAATTGAGAAGAAGGTCAGTGCTGAAGTTATATAAAGGATAAAACCAGAAGATCCTTCTGTCAATGTGCTCTCCATGAGCAATGACTACAGCGATCAATAGAGAACTCTGGGGCAGAGAGTGTGACCTCATTCCTTGATCGACTCCCTGTAGTGATCAGAGTTCCTATTTATGCTTATCAGGATAATTAAAGGACATCAGAATAGTCAGCTTCTCATTTTTTTCCAGGGACTAGAATGGATGAGACATTATGGACAAAATAACAGATAGGCAAGTGGGAAGGAAAACCCAGGTGGAGCAGTGATTGTGCTACATTTTTGTAACAAGTGTCTTGTGACTTAAATATCACCTCCTCTTCCCAACTCCTTTATTTAATTAACATTGCTGACAACAGTAAATTACAACTAAACAAGAATCTGTTTTCTCAACAACCATAGTGAGTTTGTGTGCAGCTGCTGGAAATTGCAAATAACTGGAATTTGTTGGGGTTTTAACTTCTGGGATATAGTTAAAAATAGTAGTACAATATTTGAAAAATCGTTGTCTTTGCCTAGCCAAATAACTTGATAAATAATTGGTGGAAAAAGATAATATTCTTGAGGATATTGGTTGGCAAGAGGCAAGGCTTCAAAGCAAAAAAGAATGTGACACTCAGAAGTGAGCAAAGAATGAGGTGGATTATAATAGAAAAGGGAGGCAAACAGGGAAGGAGAAGAAGGGATGGTTGGAGCAATATGGCAGTGGGCTTAAGACCAGAATGTCTAAATATGAGTTTTAAAGTTTAGGTGTTTCACTGCAGTAGAAATCTTTTGTCTTCTCAAACCTTTAGTTATAATGGTATTGGTGCCCAACATGCAAAGTGCTTTAAATACATTATCTCATTCAATCCTTCCAGCATCCATGGGAGTTGGGTATTAGTGTTATCCCCATTTTAAGTGAGAGAAAATGGAAATTTGTAAAGATAATCTGATCTGCCCAAGGCTGCAAAGGTGTCAATGGTAGGTGGAGTTAATCTTCAATTCCAGGCAGTCTGATTTTAGAACTTGCACAGGGATTGGTGTGTGTGTGTGTGTGTGTGTGTGTGTGTGTGTAAATCCTCAAGATGCAGAACAGAGGTAGCAGGAAGTTTGGGAATTAGGTGACAATGAGATGAACATGTCTGCACATTTGAAGGCAGGGGTTGATCTCTGCCAGGCCCCATGGCATAGACAATTTCTGGGTTAGGAAGACCCTGGCTGATAACCAGTTTGCATTTCTAGATTAGCACTTCTTAATTTTGTGCTTTGATAAGAGGTGCTATTTCAAACAGTTGAAGACTGTTGCAAGAAATTTGTTAATGAAAAAGTGCCAGTATTTATCAGTTCTTGTGTACATGAAAGCAGATTTGAACTGTTCCCTATAATAATACCATTTTGATCAATATATATTCTTTTTCATTTCCAGGAGTGGGATACAAAGGGTGTAGATAACATCAATGAATTTTATATAACACTCATTCTATCTTACATGTGTTGCTACTGATGGCCTGAACATTTTCTGTCAGAGGTGCCTTGGAAAAAAAATTGAGAATTACTTGACCAGACAGATGCTGAGCTATTAGGAAACCCTCTACCCCACTATCTTGGATTATTGCAGCGCATATTGACTCTCAGAGGAATGATAACATTAGGAATTTGTAACATGTTTATCTACATTAGTCTTCAGCATTCATTTTGGCTTCCAGATGAAGTTTACTTCCTGCCACGTACAGAAATGCAAATGTCGTAATTGTCCCCATTCTGGATGATGAATGGTTGTAGAGTAAAGGCAATTCTGACTTTAATTGGTTAAGAAGTTTGAACTCATCACACACACAGGCACACAACATTTTACTTTTTCCTACCTTTTTTGCAGCTGTTCAGGGGCAAGTCTACAGCCCATTCTCCTAAGCTACCACTGCTTCCTTTTCTAGATATAGAGGTGTGATAGGAGGAGGCCCACTGGTGCTCTTGTGTAATGAGCTGGATGACACGGGACTTTGGCCACCACATCCACACTAGAGGCATGCTTGCATTTCAAAAGCAATAAAAGGCTGTAGCAGTCAATGCTTTCCTAGTATCAAGCTGGTTCAGCTGCTCAGCTGCCAGCCAAACCAACCATGAATCCCTTCTTGCCCTGCCAGCTCAGAGCATAGGAGCAGTCATGGTTGTGCTGTGGGCTGCAAACATTAACTGGGACTATGTTTGAAAGGATTAATTTGTTTGGGAGTCACGATGTTCACTCAGCTGATGAAGAGGCATTTTGGTAGGGGGGGTGATGGGGGACTTCTAAGCCAGTGTTGACTAAACCTTTTCAGTGTCGGAGACCTAAAATAGTTCAAACAATAGAGGCATTAGTGACAGAACAAATCAACTCCTGCCCTCCCTCCCTCCTCTTCCCTCCTCTCTTCCCTCTTTTCCTTCCTTCCTTCCTTCCTTCCTTCCTTCCTTCCTTCCTTCCTTCCTTCCTTCCTTCCTTCTTCCTTCCTTCCTACCTAGAGTATGATAAGATTATATATATATATATATATATATATATATATATATATATATATATATATATATATTTTGACCTTTGTCCTAGTTCTGGTTTCCTGCACAGAACTCCTAAAATCTTTAGAAGTTTCTGACAGGAGCATCATAGCAAGCGCATTTCAACATTGGTGTTGAGAATAACTTTAACAAACAGATGCTCAGCAATTAGGAAATCCTACAGCTCACTTTCCTGATTACTTGTGTTAATGAGATAACTCTTAGATAGTTTCTGGAGCTCAGCTGGATAATGATAGAGATGGGTTTCCAAATGGTCAAGCTCTTATTAGGGCATTGGAACTTTCAGCCTCACACCCTGATTTTTGGGGAGAGAAGAGGGACTGCAGATTAAGTTAAATCAGTAGTGATCAATAAACTCAATGAATTATACCTGTGTAATGAAACCTCCTTGAGAATCTCTGAAGGACAGGGTAACGAGTTTCCAAACTTGGAGAAGATGATTGCAGTTCTGGGTGCAGGTAGAGTGTGTAAAGAAGCTTTCTCACCCACATCTCAGGGCTTATACATCCCTTCCTTTAGACTTTTTCTGAGTTGAACACTTTAAAATAAAGAGGATGTAAGTGAAGTGTTTTCTTAAGTTCTGCAAATCATTCTAGCATATTATTAAACCGAGTTGTGGAAGCCCCCATGTTATAACTGGCCAGTTAGAAGTGCTGGTTTACCGGAATTTGAGCATGGTGTCTAAAGTGGGGCAATCCTATGGGTCTGAGCTCCTTAATTTGTGGGATGTGATGCTAACTACAAGCAGAATTGAATTGAGTTGTTGGACATCCAGTTGGTGTTAGAGAGTCAGAGAGCGTTTTTTGAACATCATCTGTATCTCTAATGCTATGAAAATTAAAATGAATTATGAATAAAACTAAATTTCTAACTGTGCTTGATTCTTAGTAATTTACAAGATATGGGTGGGGTACAGAAGGTGTGGATATGTTAGTATCAAGGAGGCTTCACAGTGAATGTACTATTTGAGATAAATTAAAATCTAGCTAGAAGATTTCCAGGTAGAGAGAGAACTCTCAAAGAACTAAGAACAGGTTTTATCAAATACCATGAGTGGGCTACCTGTGACTGGAATGTGGGAGGGGTTATAGGAAGCCAGGGGGCTAAATAAAGTTTCATTAGGAAGGTCTTTACTTCTAATGAAGTTTGGAAGTTATCCTGGGGGTGAGACTATTTAGTTTGGAAGCCAAATGCTTTCTAGAATTAACTCTTTTTTTTTTTT